>JAODFY010022597.1:0-12960 GCA_027580055.1 Paracaudina chilensis | reverse complement strand
TGGCCAACTTTCAAGAAGGGACAATCCAACCTGAAGGAAGAGCATTAAGGCTTTTAAGTGTATTCAGTTAATGGCCTCTAATGACCCTAGTTGACCCTTGACCTCATGTTCTCAACACCCAAAAAATGTCCCATCACCTGATGATCGATGGAGTCAAATTCCTTTTATAATCCTTTCTTTATAATTTCAGACATTGTTTGTTTCTGCTATGGGAAGTTCATTGTGTTTAAATGTTTAATATACATGCTTTATAAAAAAAAAGGATGACCAAATTATTAAAATATTGTTTTTTAACCTGTGTAAATATGGATATTGAAACTAAAGAAAAGGAATTAGACTCCAAGCAGCTGTGGGATGTCATAAAAAACTTCACATCATTTTTCCAAAACGAATGGCAGCCTCCTTAGTGCTGAAAATCCACCATTCTTGAAATCTCAACAATGGTAACAAGATATTTGGATGCTTATCACAGTGTCTTGTAGACATTTTTGTCCTCTTTCATATAAGCTTGATTAATAATACCTGTTGGGTTTGTGTCTCCTATAACCGGCTAAGCTGGTATATATGGGCTAAAACCAGATTAATACATTCATCACTTTGATGGAGCGATTGTTTGGTACATCCTGAACTAATTAAAACCTTTACAGCTTGTATTGCTATTCCAAATAAAGGGACCTCACCAACGGACTTCACAATCGCTGTCACTATCAAATACAAGATACAGCTTTAATGGCTGAAGTGGCTTGCAGCAATCTGCTCAAAATTCAATAATAAGCCCTGGGCAATGGAGGCAATTAATCATGCTATATTTAGAAAGTTTTTTTAGCTCGGTTGTGCTGGATTCGTCACTGCCTTCATTGCTTAAAGGCGGCAGGCGCCGCCCATAATGCATTGATCAACCTAGATGGCGGTACCTGGGAAAGAAGCGTCTAAGGGTTTTAAAACCGCTTGGAAATTGGAATTTGTGAAGAATCGCAGCCCAGAACAGCTATAAATCTTTATACCTCCGTCAGGGCTGGGAGAAGCACAATGTCTTTATTGCAGCCTGTCGCATGGACGAAGCAGGCGCAATCATCAATATAACAAACATCAATCAAAAGACATAACGTAACAATAGACTAACGATCAAAGTGAAATCGGACATGTTTGGGTGACAACTCCTCCAATTATCAACAAAATCAAGAGTTATCTTGATATGTATATATCACCCAAAGTATATGCAATTTAAAATTAGATTAAATCATGGTGTTAAAAAAACAGCAAAGAACAAGCCATGCAAACTAGATGGTTATTCCCTGTAGGTAACAATGTCACCAAGTGGTATTTACCCAAGGGAGATTACTTTGCAACTCCATGAAACATCAAAACATGAGTATAATCAAACCACTCTGTCAGCAAACCAGCATTTGCCATTGAAACATGTGCCATAAAATTTTGTGCCATCAAATCATCATGTGCATTCAAACCATCATGTGATACCAAATCATCTTGTGCCATCAAATCATCATGTGCATTCAAACCATCATGTGACACTAAATCATTTTGTGACACCAAATCATTTTGTGCCATCAAATCATCATGTGCATTCAAACCATCATGTGACACCAAATCATCTTGTGCCATCAAATAATCATATAATAATAATAAAAAGTAGAACTCGCGCATAAGGAAAAAACACACACAAAGAAATCTATGAGTCGGGGGGAAAAGCTTGACGAAAGAGATATGTCTTCAAATTGCTTTTAAATTGAGAAAACGTAGGAATGTTTAGGAGGCTATTTGGAAGTGAATTCCAGAAAGCCGAGGCAGAAAATCTAAATGAACGTTCACCTCACCGGCAGACTTAAGGTTACCCCGTGGAATTTTGAGCAGTTTTTCGGAAGAGGATCAAAGAATGCGTGGTGGTTGGTAAGTACACAAAACGGACGACAGATATGGTGGAAGAGTACCCTTAAAATAACAGAAAACCAAAACAGCCAGTTTATAATGGCTACGGGATTCGATAGACAGCCAGTGAAGCTCGGTGAGGATGGGTGTAATACACTCATGCTTCCTCTTTCTAGCAACAAGATGGGCAGCACAATTTTTGAAACCTTTGGAGGCGACTCAATTAGATCAGCAGTGATACCAGTCAAGGTGGGAGTTGCAAAAATGATGGTTTTATTCCATTAAACCATCATGTGCCATCATATATATATATCATCATTTGCCACCACTTAAAATTGTGCCATCAAAGTATCATGTGCCATGAAACTATCATGTGACATATAAATCATCAAGAAATCATTGTGTTATCAAAACATGTGCCCCATCAAAACATGTGCCATCATATGCAATAAATCCACTGCCATATTAGTGTTTTTTTTTCAATCTCACCTAACAATCATGCAAAATTCAGAATTTAGCACTACCTATTCACAAATGCTAAGTGCTGTCTTGTCACTGAAATGCTTTAACTGTTTGAAATAACTGCTTGAAGCCTCGGCACTCAAATTTTTTATAAAATTTCCTAGGGACCAACCCTGCACAAGAAGCCTAGATTCAACAGGAAAAGCCACTAAAAATAAAGATTGGCATCAGCCAATGAGGGATGAAGGAGATGATGCGACAGCGTTCTGTAATTTGCGCAGAGCATGCCGGCGTACGTAATCACAACCTATCAAAACGTGCTGCGGAAAATATTATGCCAAAAATAGCCGCAGAGCAGCAGCAGAATGCTTGGGACAAGCTCGAGAGAGATGAGATTCCACTTGGCTAGGCAGCTAGCTTAGCCACTGAATATTTTAACCAAGAGCCGTCGTCTTTGAGAGATATGATAATATGAAATGAGAAACGGTGCTCTTATCCCTGGATTTTTGCTTTTTATTGATATTCCCTGGCTATTTTTAGCGCCGCTCCAGAGAGAGAAAACTGACTGACAGAATGCAATTCCTTGCGGAGGAGGAGACTTTGAATCCAACTAAAAATAGAATTGGGAGAGAGGGAAGAAGAAGGTAGATGGAAAGGAAAGAGATGATGGAGAGAGGAAGGTGTGATAGAAACAGATGCTCTCAAATAACAGGAAAACTGTTTTTAAAGGTCAATATTTTAGCAGGAAAGAATGTTGTAACTTGTGACACTTTGATAGGTGAAAAAGATAAAGAGAGCACGGTGGAACATAACATGTTCTGCCAGAGATGAAGAACACACCCTCCCCCCCCCACAAAAAAAAAGAGGGGCAGGTTGAATGGGGGGTGGAATAAGATGGTACAAGATAGAGAGATAAAGAGAAATACATCAATAATTCTATTATATTAATAATTTATTTTTATATTAATAATTTATATTTATTTTTTATTTATCTATCTTTATTTTTTTTTAAATATTTATTATTTTATTTATTTATCTATAATTAGATCAATGGTTGCTATGATTATGTAAAACATTTGCTTTGGCTGTTTTTTAATAGGCTGATGTGAATGAGGGTGCCACAAATGGTGGAGTGTAGAGTCACACCCACGAGACGTACGGGCCATTAATTTACCAGTTTTGAGCTAGATACAGTTTAAAGATAGAAAATAGCTATTCAGATAGGAGAATTAGGAAGGTTTCCAGTCGTCAATAATCAAACCAGTAGAGGAATATATACATAGATCTAGGAACAAAGGTACATATGGTGACTGGCCATCAGTGAGATAACGGCTCATATATAAAAGCTGAAACTATACTGGAAATCTGGAAAGGTTATTATTAAGAAAGAATCCCGCATATTTAGGAATTATTTTTTATTACATGTAGTTATCTATTCCCAGTTGAGTATTGGATTACAAATTGTGTTAACACAAAACTAACAAAAATGTTTTACCAGTTTGGGTAAAATATTAATTATTCAATATTCATTATTCAATTCTCTTTAATACTGTGTTATTTATGGTGTGCAAGATGACTTGGGTGTTACATGGGTAATGCGTCATCTACACAGATAATTGAACAGGATAATCTATTAAATTAATTTAATTAATAATCAGGGCTTAAAGCCTGAGAATTACTCTTCGTTCACCAAAAGGTTGCCATTCGCTTCCCTTGTAGTTATAATTAAAAGCCTCCCTGGATCTTTCAAATCAATCGTAAATCGCTCTATTTGTGAAGAAATTAGGCCATAACTGTGTGACTGTTGTACTTTGTCGCCAGACCTTTCACAGAACAAGACCTACAGTGTAGATATATATTGAAGCGGTACATAGATTAGTCGTCTTTTCTTCTTTATCGTTTTAAGTTTTGTTGCAAATTATGAATCTTTCATAAATTTTCACACTATATATTGTGATTCACTTTTATTTTAGACAATGCTTATAAAATCTGGGGGAAATGGGAGGGCGCATGCCCCCACCCACACCATCACTGGGTTTTTGAATTCACATATTAGAGGTGTTTAAATTTAAAAAAAATCTGTCACATAAACATTTGAACTGCTCATCCAAATATCAGACGCCAGAAATATACAAAACATTATCTGAAAAGCAAAAAACTTGACATTCGTTTCCCATTGTAGTTATGATTAAAAGACTCCCTGGTTCATTCACATCGCAAATTATAAAGAAAAACAAAAGCTTCTGGATGCATTGTGCAATTGTGATATCAGAAATGTTGCCAGATTCTTTGATAATTAAATTGAAAATGTGAAAGGATTTCAAAAGTCGGTATTGCAATGACTATAATAACTGTTACTGTAATAGGACTACCACCACTGAGTGTAGGTTTCCTCTTTTTTTTTTTTTTTTTTTTATCAACTACAGAGTTTCATGCATCACCAGAATATCCCTTTAAAAGACTATAGACCATGTGTTCTTAAATGGTGGACCGCGGGCCGGTTCGGGCCCATGAGCAAATCGAATCCGGCCCGGGAATTAAAATATGATCGCATATAAAATTATAGACGAAGGATCGACTGAAAGGGATTGCCCAATTTCAACATCAACTTTTATAACAATATGATTGGCTAGGACAGGGAAAGAAACTGAGGAAATACAGCGTTATCTCTTCAGTTAAATGAATCCTATTGGCTCTCTTCCAACCAAACACTGTCGTTACGACCGTTTTTTGGCACCAGCTGTGAACTAGTACTGGGCAACAATGAATCTCAAACCTGGCAATCTGTTTAACAGATTTAATTTAATTTCTTGTTTCTATACTCCACCCTTTCCAATGGCTAAAGAGGATGGCGTTAATTTCAAGGTCCTTGATATGTTGATTTTAAAGTGGCGTTCACAGTTTGATTAAAAGTTGTCATTTTGCAATGACACTAATGACAATACAGATGTGGTTACAGTCATGGGGAGGGGGGGTGTCCCCCCTCTATCTGAAGCATCTCCCATTGATTTTTTTTTCACAAAGTAATTTTTTTTTATTGTGGGATCATGTACCCCCAATATAGAGGCCAAATCTCCACCCTTGGTAACCGTCATAATACACTGGGGAAGAGCATATTAATTAAGAGGAACCTGTTTGGAAGTAATATTGCTACTGTAGAGCAAATTATAGTGCCAGTTACAGTTTTCTAAGAATTTTCTACAATGATGACAGGAAATTCCCATGGCTATGGCATTAGGATGATTGATAATATCCCACACGTCATCAAACTCAATGGAGGACCCAAATAGTAGTGACGTTTGTCAGAGGGACAGGGAATAGACGGAATAATAAATTATAAGGCGTAGGTTTGTGCCACCATTTGTTTTGTCTCTGTATAAATGAAAATTCAAGTGAGATTTAGCCCAGAGTGCCGGGCGGCAACATCCAGTGCTGGTTACTGCTGCCTGGGGTAAAGAGCCCATTAAAAATTTAAAAAACAAAATCCACGACAAAATCCATGCTGACAAGCTGATATTTATAATCTGTTAGAAGTAATTCTGTATAGCGTATTTTATATAATTGCATGCAGTCTATAGCTACAATCGTCGACAAAAATAGATGGGACAAACCCCACTCCCCATTATCAATGTTGCAGTTTTTGAGCTCTTTTGGCTACAACATTGAACCCCCGGGGGGAAGGGGGTGCGCTTAAACCAATATAGCTACAGTTCCCTTGTTGCTGCTCATACTGTCCCATCATTTTTGTTGACGATTGTAGATCATGATCATGTTCAAAATCTATAGCTAGCAATTTCTTGGCAAAACAACAGGATGTCACGATTGTGATGTTCACATCAATTTCAAGTTTATGCTTTGTGGGCCCTAAGGCCATATTTTATGACTTTTCCAGGAATAATAATATAATTTTTCAAATTTCATGCCATTTCCATGCTGCTGATTTGTTATGTATTTTATTCGGAAAGATCATTCTCTAACAAATTCGTTTTGGGAAATTTAATGTGCGATGGCCTTTTTTAGCGAATATTGAACATGATTTAATTAGCATTGTTTACACGTGCATATAGATAACGTTACAACTGTGTAAGGTAGTTATGCAACAATTCTGTGAATAACTTTTCCCGAGCCCTAGATATATGTTACGCAAAATATAAATAATCTATCCAGACATTGTTGACTAGGTTAATTAATCAAAAAGATTAAATGCAGTAGTAGCTTGCCACTTATGTTTGATATTGTTAAAAGATTAAAAAAAAACATTTGCAACCTTTTATGAGATTTAAAAAAAATAATTATCATAGGGTGGTGACACCACAGTCAGAAAAAGATTAAATGCAGTAGTAGCTTGCCACTTATGTTTGATATTGTTAAAAGATTTAAAAAAACATTTGCAACTTTTTATGAGATTTAAAAAAAATAATTATCATAGGATGGTGACACCACAGTCCGCGCACTTTATAATAAATTGAATATTGCAACAAAGATATGATGACGCCTAACATAGTCGTTCCCCAAATTGGGTATATATCCCACCATACTTGTCCAAAAAACTATTTTTGTCATTACAAATTTACCGTAATTACTGATATACCACAGTATTTTTTGCATTAGATACCGTTATTTGAAATTTTCAATACCTTCCAAGCCTATTAGTAACCCTTAATTGAAAATTTCAATACTGCCTAAGCCTATATATATATATAATATAATATATGGATAGACCTTTAAGGGGAAATGGAACAATAGCAAAACAACGTTAAGGGGAAAAAGGTTTTTCCCATTAACATTTTTACTATCATTTCTAAGCATAATTCTATTGTCACAAATAAGATTATCTTGTTCTCCACTGTCTAAAACTAGGGTATGGTTAGTTTTACGTTCAGAGGTTAGGGAGTATATAGAGGAATTAATGTTTTAATAAAGTGTGCATGTCAATAGGTTTCCCCCTAACGGTCGATCCAGTGGTACATGTATAATATAAAACAATGGCAGCATGGAAACACTGGTAAGATTTAAAGATGCTGTTTGATGGCCCTGTTAGTTTAACAAAACCAGCAAAACCAGGCACACATCGTCTGATGCGTTGTTTGTTTCTGTTCTACATGTGCAATTTGCTCTTTCTGCATTTTACAAAGACGCCAATTTATTTTTTTAAATGAAATTAATTTTTGTGGTGACCAAAATTATTAAAATCATTGTATTTTATCATTGTAAAATATGGATAATAAAAATAAAGAAACACAAAGGGATTTTAATACTCTATGTGGCACACTGTGATGTCATAATCCATATTGCTGATGGTGTGCCTTAAACATTTACAGCACCTCCGTACTGGTTCACGCGGGCCTCGAAACTGCGAGTAGCGACTGGAAATCGTCACTCCCAGGAGCATGCGCAAAGTGGAGCGCATCGTGACGTCACTCCCAGGAGCATGCGCAAATGAAGTTGAGGGTCTGATGTATCAAATAAATTCTGTTAAGGGTTAAGGGTTAAGCTTTAGGACAGGAGAACAATTTCATGTGCATTTTTGAGCAATACAAATTTTCGATGCACATATGGTGAAATGTCCTGGGTGTGAGAATTGGGATCGCATTATAGTTTACATACTAAAGTTAGCACCGCACTATACTCAACTTGCCAGTGCTGCCTAATAAGCTGTTCCTGATATGCACCAGCCTGAAAGGCTGCACCCTCCGGGCAGATCCCTACCATTAACAAAAGGCACCTCCTCAATAATATTCATGACAACATTCACCTCAAAAACACATGCCTTAAATATTATCTGAATAATCTCTTAAACAACTACATATCAACTGGAAGCCTCCATCTCTCTAGGGATACGGGGCAGCCAGACGGGTGGACTGGGTTTTATAGGGGTATCGTGTTTTTCCCTGGCCCATTATCCAGGTCTCTCTCTCTCTGGTTTGCTTAGAGCTCTCATAAAAATAAAAAAATAAATAAAAAAAAACAGCTTCTTAAGAGCAAACTGCCCCACAGAAGAGAATGGCCCCCATTCTGAACTGTTTTATACCCTTCCAACCATAGATCCTACATCCTATATAGCACATCTCTAGATGCAGCCTATACTCTATTCAGCCTAAGTTTTCTCAATTTCACCTATAAATGGATGACTGTTGTGCAATCTGTCATTGCCATAGATCTCCACCATGTCTTTGGGCAAACACGCTGCAGAGAGGAGCCGTAAAGGGTAGAGTACACCCGCTAGTTCTCATTATGCAAAACATAAATTACTACATTGTTCTACATCAAATTGACATCTTGGTTATAATTGCACGGTAAGTCCGTAACAATGCAATCTGATCAGCGGTGGGGGGTTATTATCCTTTGTTGTTCTTGAATCAGTTGGTACCTACTGGTGTTGTGATTAAGAGGTTAGACTCCTTCCATCAAGGGTCAGTCATTTGGTTTAAACAGTCTGTGGGACGTGGGCCTACATGTTGTACAGTGTCACATACAGTTTATTTGGCATTGTTCAAGTATCAAATGCGCATGTTGGGAGGGGGGGGGGTGCAAGAGGGGCATGACCTGTAAAGATCTACAGAAATGTGGTCGTGTCCACTTGTTGTGTCCACCAATGTTTTAAATCATATAGTAAGATCAGAGGCCACAAAATGTGGAAAAAAAAATACAGTACCGTTTCACTTCATCAAGTTTACATAAATAACAAATAGTACTGTAAATTGACTTTAAAACTTGTCACAATATGTTGTGTGATGGGCAACAAGTCTTCTGTTGCTTATTCTGAACCACATTTAAGCCACATCACTGTTGTTTATTCTGAACCACATCATTGTTTTTTTTCTGAACCACATCATTGTTGTTTATTCTTAATGACTTGACTATTGTTTATTCTGAACCACAATGTTGTTTATTCAGAACCACATCACTATTATTTATTCGGAACCACATCATTGTTGTTTATTCTGAACCATATTATTGTTGTTTATTCTAAACCATGTCACTTTTTAATCCGAATCACATTACTGTTGTTTATTCTTAACGACATCACTATTGTTTATTCTGAACCACACTATTATTTATTCTGAACCACATCTTTGTTGTTTATTCTGAACCATATTACTGTTGTTTCTTCTGAACCACATCATTGTTGTGTATAATTCTGAACCACATCATTTGTTTGTTATGAACCACATTAAATTTGGTACTTTAGAGTGGCATGACTTGATTATTCTGAACCAAATCACTATTATTTATTCTGTAGTTACTGTTTGTACTCTTTAGAACTCACCACAGTATGCATGCAACAAACATAAGATCCCAGACCTCATCTTCTCAAGACTTAGTTTGCATTGATGATCTCTTGGTCAAACTACTTCCTGAAAGATGATCATAATCATTGCATGATAAGATCCACCTGCTTCTACAAATAGGAACAAGGCCCTATTCAAAGCAATATAAACATCATTTAACAAGGCCTTATTTGAAGAACAAAGCATAAACATCATTTCTCCCTTCAGCTACCCTCAGCCACTGCATATATATATCTGTTTCACTTCATACTATGTGATTCATTGCCCATTAATTCCATTTGCCTAGTAATCAAATGTGAGCTCTAGAGACTAATAACTTTACTTCCATTGGTGGAAATGACTTCCAGATGTACTTATTGCAAGGAAGCTGTTCTTTAACTTGTCTTCATCCAAGGAAGGAAATAAAAGGTACAAATATTTGAAAGTAAACTTTGGCTCCACTCTACACCGATTAATACTAACCACATAATATATGTTTCCTGAAGTCCTTGCTGGAAATAGAAATAGACCTAAAAAAAATTCTGGCTTTTATAAGCACCGATTCATTTCACCTTTGCCATGGCACAGTCAATCATTGTTGTTGATTTTGAACCACATCACTGTTGTTTGTCTGGAACCACATCACTGTTGTTTTATCTTGATCCACATCATTATTATTAAGCCTTGAACCACCTCATGTTGGTTTATTTGATCCACATCACTGTTGTATTATCTTGATCCACATCACTGTTGTTTATTCTGAACCACATCATTGTTATTAAGCCTTGAACCACCTCATGTGGGTTTATTTGAACCACATCACTGTTGTTGATCTGGAACCACATCACTGTTGTTTTATCTGGAACCACATCACTGTTGTTTATTCTAAACCACATCATTGTCGTTAACTCTTGATCCACCTTGTCGTTTATTCTGAACCACATAATTTGTTTTTTCTGAGCCTCATCATTGCTGTTTATTCCTGAACCACATCATCGCTGATTATTCTGATTCACATCACCGTTATTTATTCTGAACCACATCACTGTTGTTTATTCTAAACCACATCATTGTCGTTAAATCTTGATCCATCCACCTTGTCGTTTATTCTGAACCATTTGTTTGTTTTTTGTTTTTCTGAGCCTCATCATTGCTGTTTATTCCTGAACCACATCATTGTTGTTTATTCTGAACCACATCACTATTATTTATTCTGAACCACATCACCGTTTTTTATTCTGAATCACATCATTGTTGTTTATCCTGAATCACATCATGTTTATTCTAAACCACTAGGGATGCACCAGATTTCAAATCTGGCCGGATCTCTGGCCGGATTTGAGCAATATATATGTTCCAAAGCCAGCTTCCTAATTTGTTTTTCTAAATCTGGCTGGATTTGCCAAATTTATTTATCACTAACTTTTGCATATTAGGCCTACATTGTATAGTAAATGTCTTGTTTAGTTGTTGTATATCATAGAATGCTATACTGTATGTTTGGATTATATAGTTATAATATACACACATTGTGCCATGAGCAGCAATATATGAATATAGTAAAGTTTAGTCACCTTACACTGAAAAGAAAAAATAGGATTAAAACTGCTTTAATTATCTGATCAGACAAAAATCAAAATCACTATAATATAAATAAGTAAAAATTTCATCACAATAATTTTGGTTGTTGAGATATTGATTTTTGCAATTAATATATTCAGATCTCACAATCGTGATTTCCCTCTCGGGATGGATCCGACCGCGCAAGGAATTGTACTGTGGATGGATCAAGATCTCATGTTTGCGCATGTTGTACCTGTAGGCAATTATGGTATTGTAGTACTATAAAGCTAGTATAGCATGTTACTATGCGATCGGCCTACTAAATATCACAACTAGAACTGGTGATACTCAAGTTTGTGTTCCTCAAAAGAAATCTGTCTCTTCTTCTAAAGCTTAATTCATAACTAGGTAGTTTTATGGGGATTTTTTAGAAGATTTTGGAAATTAAAATTGGTGACCTTAGCTGGAGCAAGTGTACTCCCCCATGGAAACTGAAATGGCAAAATATCAGCTAGCTATTATTCCAAAGATTGGATTGTGTCATGTCAGGGGAATTTTGATTAAACCTGACAAGAAAACGATTATGGTTGTATTGGGGAAAATGGTCTCACTGTTTGTAAAATTACAATATAGTAATCCCCTGTGAATGCAAAGTCTATACAGAACTAATTCCTTCCACAAATAAAAAAAAGAAGTCAATTGAGACCATTTTGACCAGTAACATTTAAGAGAGATACAGTAGCTAGACACTAGGGATCTAACAGGTCAATTATTGGATAATAAACTGTCTTAGATGTCTGCCCTGGGTTATATCCAGGTCAGGCCTATAGCTACTCTTTTATAGGGCATCAGAGCTTTTGCTGTATAAAATTAAAAGCCAGTTGTTGTTCATGGTTGTGTCAACTTTCAGAGTGCAAGGGATTGTGGGTAATAAAGAATGGTAGGAACAAAGGCCTACACCGATTAATTACACATTGAAACATGGCCGTATATGGTAGGATACATACATGTTCAGTTAGGAAATAAAGAATCATTTCACATCATTTATGCATACTTTATATTCCAATTCTTATTTTTTCACAAACTAGATTGCTTCAACAACCACAGAGTTCCACTGAGAGGACAAATACAGGTCTATAAATTTATTAAGTCACAATAATTTAGAGGCATGTAGATCAACTGTACAATATACAAGGGTTTTGTATTATACCTCTCATCACTTATAAGGGGGTTGGTTTATTATTTTACCCCAACTGTACCCTATATAACTACAGGGTTAATGGTAAATTGAAACTTCTATATTGTACTGCTTTAATGAGCTGTTCTTCAACTTTCTGGCCTTCATCTGAGGATGCATTAAATGATAATAAACAGTATGAGATGTTTGACCTTGGTTATATCAAGGTCATCATTGCATACTCTGAGGAGGGTATCTATAGTCAGCCTCTGGTTTAAAGTTTGTAGAGAGGGTGTGATGCATGGTTAGTCATGAATGTGTATTTCCTAACTACAATGATAAAAAATTAGTGTCTGAAGATGAATTTAAAGCTCCATTTTTTTTTTGTGGGTAGGGGGAACAACAGAACCTTGCTGCTGCCTATTGGCTACCCACAAAAGTAAAAAAAAAATATGACAAAAACATAAAAAAGATGGAATTCATGATCTCAGGAATGTAGCTGATCTAAGTTTGAAAAAAAGACAATTTAAAGCACGTACTTACTTACCTCATATAACTAATTTAGCATATCCTGTCTTACCATGATATAGTATTCTGGCA
>JAODFY010022486.1:0-12963 GCA_027580055.1 Paracaudina chilensis | reverse complement strand
AATGTGACTCACACTGTCGGTGAACAACTAACTCGAAAACAAAGCGATTGGTCAATTCCAGCCACACGTCACATTACCCCTTCATTATGTCTAACGTGAAAACAGCGACACATTGTATACAAACGTATGTACAATACAGCATCAGTTACTGTGGTACTGTCTATACCACAACACCGCGTAGCTATACAGACGAAGTTTGACTTGAGAACGCACGGTGAATGTCGTGCACTCGTATTCGTTCCTGCACGTGTGGTTGAATGTACTGTAGGTCGAATCTAACTGATATTAATATGGGTTCTTTTTAGATATCGGAATCTGAATGTAACTTTCAAATATTGATGCTTCATAATAATAAACGCTGTGCAAATTTAACGTGGGACAGTTGGCCATTCGTGAGGCAAGATTCGCTCCAGATTGACATTTCGACTATAGCATCCCTTTCAATTAGGCAGCGCTAGACGATAAGTACATTGTCAAGAGACAGAGATTCCATCTTCGTGATTTGTTTGTAGAAGTTTGGAGGTAATAAACAATCTGTGACGAAAGTATCTACTTTCTCCTTGTTAAAAATGATGTCAGCATAGAGTCTACCACGTCATTTTGTGCTACGTCCTTTGTTAAAAGACATATCAGAAGGCATTGAATCGCAGAAATTGTTTTCTTATATTTTAGTGAGGTACGTCTTTTTCCATCATCAAGTCCTTTGGCAGGCATGTCACCGTTATCATCTAAACCAAACATGAATAATGTTTGGTCAGCCCGTTTGCTGTGTTGGTTACATGTTAAACACCAACAATCTCTTGCCGAATGAGTTCGTGTTATGTCTGTTAAGCCACCTGCTAATACCATATTCTGTTGTCTTGCTCCAAAGCTTGATCACTGGAAATCTGGTTGAATGCTCCATCTGTCTTCACAACAGAATCTCCCTTGGAAAATGCTTCGTATACATCTGGATGGGAAGTATGGACTATCGGTGATTGAGGTTAAAATCTTTTGCAGATATTCCCACCAATAAATGGTTCCCGCAAGAAGATGACAAATTCTTCCATGTGACAATCATTTTAGCATGAAGACTGGGATCCAATATCTTGTGATTATATAAGGTTTTCATATGATTGCTGTAAATCCACTGGTATGACAAAGTGTTGACCAACTTGGGCCAAAGAATTCTCCACATTGCGTAATACGTGAGCTTATACGCCCGTACTGGCCGATTATACGACTTCCCTACCATGTTGCTGGATGCCCAAACCCAAACATCCTCCTAAATAATCGTTGAAGTGCTACCCCATCACCTACGTCTGGTAGATTCCACTGCAATTACTACTCTTGATTCTTGCAAGAACGTTTGTCATATTTTTAGCGCTTGTCCCAATGTCTAACGTCTAAGGTTTAATCCTGAGTGTTGATGTTGGACGCTATTGTTTTACTGTTGCCTTTGTTTTATATAAAACTATGCTGGTAAAGGATTTTGAATTAGTCTTGAATTTACATACCTTTGGAACATGAGCTTTTGGGTTGCATGAAATGTTCCTTTGCCATCCAGTGTGTGTTCAATAACATCAATATGATCAAATATGCGAATTGGAAGAAATGACCAGGATGAATTTTGGATGATATGGAGACAATCCCATATAAAAGCAAGTTTTCCAGATGTAGGCATTTCCTCTAAGTTTCTTTCGTCTTAGGGATGCTCGTCTGATAACATGACCTGTAGGAATATGTAAAGATTTTTGCAACCACCTTTCATGTTTGTTCTGTAGTGATTTCACCACAATTATTGGTAGCTCTCTAATTTCACTTCGTATTTGTAATGCCAAATGATGTATTGAAAAAAAAGGTTTTATGTTTCCTCTTCTGAAATGTCTCTTGGTCTTAGGTCGTCCATTTCCATTTCCAAAGCTACTTCTTCCTTCCTCAACAGCAACCGGAATGATAGTCTCGTATAGATACTGATGGAAACAAAATTTGTGGCTCATGGGGATCGAGTTGTGAAAAAAATTGTGTTGGAAGTTATATGTGCAACCGAGTGGGTCAATAAACAAAACAATGATGTCACGTTTCACGTACCCCCATATTTTGACTTTATTTGATTTCAGAGTTGTTTGCTTTTAAAGAATAATTTATGGGTTCATTAAAGGTCACTGATTTTCACGAGCGCAATGTTCAAGAAGATCGACAATGGACAATAGACAAAGGACAAATATTGACAGTGACAGATATTTGCTTTCTTGACCCCTAAACGAACTAAACGATATAACTATATATTGGATCCGTTTGCCATATGTCCTTAGTTATGTGTAATTATTTTAAACCATTTGAAACGCTAAGTTAATAATTAAATTATCGTACGCTGGGTTATGGTTGAAATAAACATTCACAAAAACCGTTTGTATGATATATTTAATGTTGTGTGTATCTTGTTTTAAATCGAGTCACTCAGAATAAATTAAAAATGAATTGTCAAGATCTTCATGTTTCGGTTTCTTTTTATTTCCATATTAGGCATGATTTACAACTTGTTATATTCATAAATTTGTAAATTACTGATAATTTTAAAAGTGACATTGCATGGAAAATAAAAGCAACTCGTCAAAATCACAATTTTCTAAACAAAAGACTACTTGACTTCACAAAATGACAAACATGATTTGCAACGTTATTTTTAAACATAATAAAAAAATATATGACGTTAGACGTTTCGTGATATGCAAGAACTCGTCAAACATTAATGTTCAGGTTTTGATTAATGAAACTTGTCATCGACATTTGTAAAATGACTTTTGATATTCTTTAATTTATCATCAGGTAGGTAAGCAGTTTTGTTTGGGGTTGGGCCGAAGTGGTATAGTCAAATGTCAGAGTTATGGACTTACACTATAGACGTAAGGAGCTTTGCATATACCTTGCAATTATGTTTGATCTGAGGGTTACAAACTGTATATTTGGCAAAAATAACAAGAGGGCAATTCACGGAGTTGCTCATCTAATCGCCAAATCATGTGCAATATCCGTCTGCACAAATTCCAGATAACTTAAAATTAAAGTGTAGAAACTTGGCAAAGTTATGTAGCTTTTAAATCGTATAGCCTAATATAAAGAGACAAAATAGTTTTGAATGCTATATTTCGTTCTTATAATGTATTTTAGCTTGCATCAATGTATGCTAGTTATTGACCCAATGAAGTATGTTGGCCATATGTTTGATAATGTGACCACAAATGTTCCCGGATGACCTTCCAAACTTTCACTGCTGGATGTTGACTAAATGCTGACCAGATGTACCAATTTTCATGTGAATCAAACAATGATGAGTAATTTTACCTCAATTGATGACCTCTAAATGACCTCACAATTTTACCCAAAATACATATTTTCCCTAAAAATAACATTTTCGCTAAAAATGATTGACATTTTGGTCAAGTTTGAAAATAATCGTCCATACGGTTTTGTAGCCCTTACTGGACTCCCTGGTACCCATTAACACTTTACCATGGTACTCCGTGATGATCGCTACTCACCCACTCATTCCATGACAACCGTTGCTATGGTGATATAAAATATTGTTAATAGGTCTAATGTAGTAAAACTTAACTTTAAGTCATACAAGTCTTTCCAATTTCGACCCGGCAGTAACAAACCGAGAGTTCTTACTCGAAATGAATTACTTCTTCCTGTTTGTGAGAGAATGACGGCACTTCAAAGAGAAGCGTACTCCGGTTTTGTACACAATCATTAATATATGCTTTATATTGTATCAAAGTCCTAATAATAACCTTTTCATACAATATTTAAATTAAAGGTCAGATGCCGGTAGCATGAATTGCAAAGTCCACACTCCAATCATTTGCTTGACTTTTACAATTTACTGTAGACATTTTCAACTATAAGCATATTTTTTCCTCTGTGTTTACGGAACGTGCATTTTGAGAGTGTAAGGCTTAAATTCGTATTGGTTATGGTATGTTTCAATTTGAGCGGCCGCCACTCTCGATCCCCAAATCCCAAATTGGGAGAAATTCACTTGTCCAGGTTGTGTCATTGGTAGATATTACGCTGAATATACATGTATTGTACTGCTGCTGTTTCTCTGCTCCCAAGCGCCGGTTATATTACATTCATACACCCTCATGTCAGCCTTCTGATTGGCTGAAAGGTAATTTTAGCCCGGTTTTGAATACAGTACAGAAGAATGACAGGCAAGCAAACTAATGTAGGCCTACCTCAAGAAGAATGAGGGTGGTATCATATAGGTTCTATAGTAGTTACGCGAAATATACAAGTTGAAACCAAGACTTAGAAAAGCGCTAACTCTTAGCGTTCACGTTCCGCCTTAATTTAAGTTACGATGTATTCATACTGGACAGTGCCCAGATTGAAAACAAGAGCTTATAACCAGAAGGTCTTATATTCACGGCAGAAAAGAAAATCTCATGGAAAAGTAATTTTGTCATTAACTGTAACCAAGTTTGATTAACTAGCCTAGCACTAATTAACACTAACAACACTGTAATATTCTATAGCCTTAGCTAGCTACTAGTACCAGTATTATAATGAGTGAACTGAAGTTCGTTCGGTACACATTATTTCGCAATAGTTATTGACTGATGACTCTTCAGGATCAGTTATGCACAGATATAGTGATACACGTACAGCTCTGTTGAAGACCTACATAAGAGCGCCCTCTGTTGATGTTCAAGAATGACGGGCAGCCCCATTGAACGTGATCTATCAAGAATGACACATCACTGGTGGTTGCTCTTGGTCTATATAATGTGCGCGTCGTACATTTCCGTAGTAAAGTTATATTTGTGTGTTGTTGTGTTATATTTTTTAATCGACGACACATCTGTATAACGTTAGAAACAAACACTTTCTGAGGGAGAGAAACTAGGGCAGCATAAACCGAATTACATTAGGGCGTTAACTTACCAAAGATACATTCATCTTCCGACAATATTGAGCGGGAGTACTGTACTTTGAAACATATTGAACTTATATACATAACACGATATGTGGTTTTGCTAAATAAACCATTTCGTTAGGCTAGCTCGTCGACTACGGTTGAACACTATCAAGAACGTATGCGGACATCCTTAAAATGTTAAAAAATATCTATATATAATAAGTCTGACGTAATCCGGGAAGGCAGCGGTCCCTTTGGTTACGTCTCCCGGACCCGCATTACCTTCCTGGACGACGTAATCATGGTTTTCATTTTGCAATAGAAACCTTCGCATCTGCATTTCTTATAAATAACACGCAATGGACATTTCACATGGTGCGCGATGCGTTATTTTGACACGATTTGAACATTTCATGATGAAGACTTTTATACACACAAATAAGAAAAAAACAATTGATATCCGGTAGATATTGATGTTCTCGCGGTAGACCGCTAGATTGGTCTTGACATGTTTGCCCTCTCCCTTGTGGCTATCAGTGATATGGAGGTCTCGAGACCGGCCTCGGTCTCGAGACCAGTTTTTGCCGGTCTCGGTCTCGGCCTCGACACCCTGCGAGTCTCGGTCTCGGTCTTGGACCCCTGAGGTCTCGGAAACTTTATCGGTATCGGACCGAGACCAGCAATGTTTACCTCTTGTGAAATCCAGCACTGACTACATTTTTTATTCATATAAATTGGTCCCATTTGTCAGGGATTATTCACACTATGCAATATGCACTGAGTGGTGCAAATGGATAAAATAATTGGCTAGTGACATCTGGCAACCTTGTCATCTATGACAGAGTTTGAGTGACATTGACTGTGGGGAGGTTTAAGGATTTCAGATTGTAAAGTGTAACGAAAACATTCTGTGAACTAGGAGAACACTGAAACTGTCACCAATCAACACTATCAAAGTCATCTTCAGCAGTTTTGAACTTTCCGAACTGGATAGTTGATACTGGGTATACAAATCTATACTGGTCGCAGTAAACTTCTCTATATTTAGTAAATAGTATCAGCGTCTGCACATTGATGCTATAGAGGTTGTTTTGTGAAGCATGAAGTATTAAAGTAGGATAACAGAAGTCATTTTGAATGTTGTACATATGTATATAATAATATGTATGTAAGGTCTCGGTCTCGGACCTTGTCGGTCTCGGTCTCAAATTTCGGTCCTGGTCTCGGTCTCGATACCCCCTGGCCTCGGTCTCGGATGTGCTGGTCTCGACTACAAAACTGGTGGCTATACATCATACAGACTAAGTTGACTAACAACAACACAAACCAATCAACACACGACAGACGTGATTTCATGTACAACGCAGACTTAAAAAGAACGTAGGGAGGATTTAAACGGCGTTCCTTAATTCCGAATTTAGAGCCATTTGTTGCTCGTCAGGCTTCCTTGCCTATATAACACTTACATCAGACTATTATCATTTTAAGTTATTCCAGTAACACCGAACACTAAATTTAGTTTTACGATGTGCGTTTGACATCAGCGAATAATAAATCATGTGTTATATCGCACTTCGTGCCGCAGCTGCCTTTAATCTCGAAATACGGCAATATATCTTTATCGCAGGATTCGGTTTAATAGCGTCAAATTGTTTGTGCTATATACGCTATATAAAATTAATACAAGAGAAAATATTATGAAAAATTAACAACAAAAGTGAGCAGCAAATGTTTCGTGTTAATCATCAGAGTATTATGTAAATAAACACGGACAAACTTACGTAACAGTTGCACTTTCAACAACTTGTATACCGCGTAGCTTACAATTATTATTCGTCCGCTGAAGCAGAGTAATTTCGCCACATTTAAATCAATTGGCGTTCGATACATTTATTTGTAATTAAAAGAATAGTCCAGTTAAAAATGAGACCTTCTGATAGGAAGGAGGAGGCAAATACACTCATTGATGACAATGACATTTTGTGTTATTAAAATATTGATTTTGGATTAAGCATCTGGTCACATTTGTGGTGTTATCAGCTCACTTGGACTGGAAACGTCTTTCAATATATTCTTTCTAGAATATATACAGAATTTTCACGCTTTTTCATACTATTTTGAATGGTATGTGTAATATTTTTGGAGAAAAAAAGAGCTAAATAAATTATAAAGAACAACACAAGCTTCTGGATGCAATGTGAAGACACGGCGGAACGAAAAAAATATTGGAGGCTGAACTGTTATTCTAATAGGCTGACGCATTTCTGCTTAAACGTAATTTTACATTATCTAAGCGAAGTGTAAAAAAAGGGTAATTTTGTGATAGCGCGTAGCGGACGAAGAAAATGATGCTAAATATACCAACTGTGATGTCACAAATGCTGCCCAATTCTTAATTAAATATTCTTTTAAGCTGTCTCGTATAGGCTCCGTTGTGTAAAAAAAGGGTAATTTTGTAAAATGTTCATAAAATATTGCCAAACGTCTAGGGAATTTACCTTTTGTGTCCTGGGAGAATAATATGCTATCCACTTCAAGGTGTTTGACACGGTAATTTCTCTCGGGATTAATTAACGATTTGAATCTAAACATGACACACTTGGCATGGCTGATGAACTGTGTAATAAATTGCCAAATATGAATGGCGGTATATTTCTATACTGTTATCGTCTTAAAGTGTCATTCTTCGTTGGATAGATACAAAACTGGTATAAGATTTAAACGAATAGTACATCTGATAGGTTTACTGATATGAAAGAAGAGGAAAACTATACACTCAGTGCAGGTGAAGGTCCCACTGCAATAACATTTCTGGTTCAAAATTGGTGACGTCATGTTGCTCGTTGAATGTAGAATCTTTTCTTTTTAATTTATTTAATGATTTTTTTTCTTGAAAGAAATTATCTATAGATTAAATAGAATATCCAAGTAACAACTGCAGTATAATATTTTTTTCTTCAAAACTATTACAAATTTTGGCTTACCAATTCATATTGGTATCAAACGCGTAACAAATACGAAGAATACCAAAGACTTTTTCACACCAAGTGAGCTGATGACATCACAAATGTTGCCAGATGCCTAACCAAAAATATTATTTTTTATACAATGGGTATATAATCCAAAGCGGTAAAGTTTGATCGGTATCAAATAACGGAACCATAACAGTAAAGGATAGCGTTACCTTGTAGTAACAAAAGTTTAACATTACATGACTATGATATATATGGCTATGATATATATATATATATATATATACATCTATGCTTTCAATATACCAGCAGAGCTTATTCTGGTAAAATGATGGTGGTCCTCCAATGGTGGCAAGGTAGTTCCCAAATCCCAATGCGTTGTAATTCGGGATAAGCTGTTTCGTGAGCTAATGTAATGATATAAAACATTTGCGGTCACAGGCGAGGATAAATACTCACATGCTTAGCCCTTAACATTATTGCTAGTGAACTTTTTTCTGAACGTAATAAAACTAAATGTGGAAAACGCTGATGAATTCTGATGTGATGACGGTTTAGAGGAATTATTTTTTGGTTAATATCACACAAATTCGAATATTTTTTTTTAACGAGTACCGGGTATGTTAAAATTTGATGATTGATATACGTTTTTATAGACTACGTAACGATAAAGGTATGTGCTATCTTCGCGTTTGTCTCATTAAAGGTTTCAGTCTGAGCATACGCATTTGAAAACATGAAACCATCTGTTGATGGTTCATTTTTATCTTCGTCAAAACAACAAATATCGCTCGTTGTAAGATGCATATAGAATATGCCTTAATTATTAACCTAGCAGATCGAGCCAACACATGGTCACATATATACCTGTAAACTCTCACTGAATTAACACGCCTTATTCCGTCTTCGGCATTGCATTTGCACATGGCAACGATCTCCGCCTGCATAGACCTAGTCTGTTTAGTCGTAAACACAGGCGTACGGGATTCAGTCTGCTCTGCCCGGAAAATCTGGCGGGTGCCCGAAAAATGGCCGCTTGCCATGAAATGGGAGGGAATTGCCCCCTCCCCTACCGACGCCTCTACCCCGCACCGTACGCTTATGTCTGTATCGTTCACGTTCACGACTCTAAACTAGCATGTGGTTAGGACCTATATTCCGATATAACATGTTGTATAGCCTAGCCGGACGGCCGAGTCTATATATGGTCACATATCCGTGAATGATCACTTGAATGAACAGATGATTGAACGCGTCTGGGTTTCTGTACGGTATTACAGTATACTACAGGGCCTCAAACTGTGCATAAATAAATAATTATGCAGTCTGGATCGAATGGGGTTCAGTTACGACTTAAAATTTGTGGTAAACCGACGTTAAACGAATATTAAAATAACACTAAAACGAGGAGAGTAAATTGTGAAAGTTGCAAAATTCATTTGCATTAACAGGTTATATTTGTTGAGATGTTGAGACTTTTGAAATCAGTTCGCATTTCTTTAATTTAATTAAGCATCTGGCAAACATCTGGCAACATCGCAGATGCACATTATTGCATCCAGAAACTTTTCTTTTCGTTTTTAATCTTTAAGAGATTGTTTCTTGAGAAATATGATCTACAGCAGTGGTTCCCAACCTTTTTCATCCCATTTCCCCCTTTGCCTCTGGCATAACTAGCCTTTCCCCCTCACAAAATACAATAAAATCAGAGGTTGATAAGTGGGAAAACGGAAGGGATTTAAACTCAACTCGACAGTCTTGAATCTTGATCAAATCGAATGCAGAGACAAACCCAACAACGCAACCTTAACCTGGATGGATACGATTTCCCCCCTGAAATCCCCAAATTTCCCCCAAGGGGGAAATTTCCCCCCGGTTGGGAACCACTGTTCTATAGCCTAGGCTAGCTGCTACTTCTAGTATAATGAGTGCATTGAAGTTTGTCTGGTACACAACTACACATTATTTCGCAATAGATATTCCCTGATGACTCATCAGTTATAGTGCTGCACAGCTCAGTTTAGGACCTTTATGAGTGCGCCCTCTGTTGATGTTCAAGAACAACGGGCAGCCCCATTGTAAATTAATATATTTTGAGCCAATATATTCTTGAGAATGTTAATGTTTGGTGATCCATGACTTGACGAACAATGGGAGCGAGTTCCATAAGACATGAGCGGCATTCTAAAAAGATCATCCACCACATGAGTTGAGCCTCCATTTATTATGCTATATCGCTATAGTTATTGATGATATTTAGATTCACATTGATACCGAGGCCTGGGCTACTTTTTTCATTACCATCAATGTGCCTGGTTATTTTATTAACATAGCATTTCTGCCTCAGATAATATGTTTTATATTAATCGCACAAGTTTGTATATGTTAATATGTAGTGCAAGTTAAAACACTGGTATAAGGTGATACAACAACTAGTCCTATAATTCTACTGTTGTTTACTAAAGTCATGTAAAATGGCTTAGCACAGGAATAAAACACAGAAATTGGCAAGGAATCACATCATTTCATGGAAGTTTTCTCTTTGTTGTCAAAGACATTTATGAATAAGCCAAGACAAAAATGCTCAGCCTTTTTCAGCCATTCGCCAAAGAATTCTCAAAATTCCTTACAATTTCACAATATATCCTTTGGGATGATCCCAAATGTTATTGTGATCAAGCTAAACACCATATATTAAATAACAATCAATGGGATTTATATAGTGCCAAATCAGTGAAGAAAAAGTTAGCTGCTGAAGGCACTTCACAAAGAGATAAAAATTAGTTTACAAAAGAACAAGAGAAAAAATAAGTCTTTCAAAAAGTAGCAATTTTTTTAATACTATCTGGTAATTGGTTCCACAGATAAGAGACAGTGTATTCAAAATTTCTGTAGACTGTAGCCATATAGGTCTTCTTTCAGGGTTTTTGAACAGTTAAGTACAATTAGCTTGAGGAAGTGTTCAGGAAGGAATGTACAGCCAGAGTGACAGGTAAACAGGCTGTTCCAAATAATAAGCACGGAAGGCGAGTACTGTAGTAATAATTTATACTTGATTCTGTAGCCGAGAGGGAGCCAGTGATGTTCCTTCAGAAGAGTGGAGTGGTATGGCATTTTCTCCCTCTACATTTTACAATACAGGCAGTGGAACTTTGAATCTTTTAAAGTTTCTGGCTAGTTGATTCAAGATGGCCAATAAGAATGGAATTGAGAAAGTCAAGCTTTGATGTCACAAATGCATGAACCAGTACCTCACAAGTCTTATTATCAAGGAGGTACTGTCTCAATAGGCTGATTTTCCTCTGAAGTTGCCAATTTGAGGAATGACAAAGGTTAATTTAATGACATGATGCTCAAGTGAAATGGTCTGGTCGAAAAATGCTCCAAGGTTTCTAACAATCCTAGAGATATTAATTGTATCATTTCCAACAGTAATTGGAGGATCAGAAAAATGTGATCGCAAAACAATGAACATTTCAGTTTCAACTGTTTAGTTGTAAGCCAGTTGTTTTAACAGCATTATATATTAAATGTAGGTTTCCATTTTATGAACAGCATGGAGCATAGCATCCTTAGCAAAAGTGAGGAGTAATTGAGTATCATCTGCATAATGGTGGAAATGAACACCATGATGGCGAATAACATCACTTAACTCAGCAAGATATAGGGGGAAAAGAACTGGTCCAAGTACAGAGTCTAGCTGTCTACAGTAGCTGTCAGCATGTCACTGTTAACCCCAAATAAATTGTCCAAGAATCTCAGCAAAAGGTTTGTCCAGTATTGTGTCAAAAATAGGCTAGATGCTAAATTGCAATAATAATGGATATGCAAACTATGTTATATAAAGGTATTAGGAAGTATGTGCTATACATTGGAATAAATTTCACTATTTTTAATCTCTTGATTGGAACATAGTAGAAAGATGGGACCTTCACTAGTCACTATATTGTTCATTGCTCTACATCATATATTCATGTCTGTTTGGCTGAACTTGACTTGTAAATTATGTTAATTCTGTAATTATTAACTTATCAAAAGTTGCCAAACCTTGCATTTCGGGCACTCCAGGACTCCCCATCGTACTGAGGTGTGAGAACATCAACTCCCCCGTACCCAGCGCCTGGCATAGGATGATGTAAGGAACTGTAAAATGTTAACAAGAAAACAAGGTGTTGTATGATATTAAACTGTCTACTCAAATATATGCCAATGAAATTATAATGAATGACAAATAAAAGCTGCCATATAGTATATATATGCATAGTAGGCTTGGGCTAGTGACTTGAATCTATTCAATCACAATTATTTGAAATTAAAATACAAAAATAAACTTTTTTTGCCTTTTAATAGTTCCAATCACAATTAAATCACCAATTGTGTAACAATGAATAAATAATTTGTAAATCTTTGCCTCATTTGTGAATTTTCTTGTCTCTCATTTACTTTGATTCTGGCCATTCTTTTCCTCATAATCCCCCACCCCTTGTGTATCATCATGGTGTCATTAATATAAACATTGCCATCATGAGTAATGACCCCATTCAGATTCGTGACTCTTGCAGATACGATTTCTAGTATATACCCGTGATCAGTATAGTTTGCCCTTAAGTTATTGATCCTACGAAGATATTGATGTCTACAATCGTGTGATTTGTATCATCACAAAAACATGACACATTTAATACACAATGTCTCAGTTATATTAAAAGTCAACTTTTGAGAAACAACACAACTGATGACAATTCACTTTTTTGGGGGGCATTGTCATAAAAGTTAGTGACATATCATGAACTTCAATTAACCTCACTCATGGTTTTATCATGTACTAAAGATAAAAGGACCATCAAGCCGACTATAAGGATCATCATGGGATACACACGGGGGGAAACATGAACTCGCATAAAAAAATTGGGAAATCACAGGTCAAATATCAATATAAGATTTCCAATTGTCTTTAAACATTGCAAAGAACGACCATTTTGTTTACAGCAGATAAACGTGATCCATTAAAGAATCAGTGTTATGTTCAACCGTTTATATCGCCATTGACGCTACTGACATCTGACAGATATGGACATGGACGAG
>JAODFY010022375.1:0-12965 GCA_027580055.1 Paracaudina chilensis | reverse complement strand
CGGTGACCTTCGATCACATGACCGTTACGTTTGAAAATATTCCCCTACCCCGTTCACAACTTGTCCCAAAGTATCAACCATGTCAGACCTTGGCACTGGGACTTACTGCATTTTTCTTGTTTTCTAGTATGGCTTCAATGCACCTTTCCCATATTGAGTTAGAGCGTACCCAATGTTAGGCGTCACAGACACACAAGCACACGCCAACCTGACTACATAGGTTCCTTTTGCAATAGCAAGGAACCCCAAAATGTTACTATTAAAAATTATTACCATTCTGTCTCAAGCAGGTCGTCCAGTTTACATCGTGCCCCTGAATTGTGAGAATTGAGTAATATTTTGAGGAGTGAATGATTCATTTTTTGAACAGTAGTCTGCCATTGGAGTTCCTTCCAATGAAATGGTTTCTCATTTCTAGCATGTTCCTCCCATTCTTTTTCTGTGTAGAGAATGTAAACAAAAATTCTTTTGCCTTGAGATTGGAAATAGTTAACAGCCTCAATGTTATAGGAGTTGCTTGAAGCTGTGAGGGTTGCATTGATTGTCATGGTGGGTGGGGGAGGAACAGGTAATCTGATAAGATGAATAGATTCACTCGATGATGATAAAGTGTTCTTCCAAAAGGAATCATGCAAATATTGTTCCTCTGGCAATCTGAATGCCATCTAACCTGCATGGCAGGTTCGAATATTTCTATTAAACAAATCTGATTAGAAATTTCTATTAAACAAATCTGCACTGTAACACATGTGATTTTATAACGATGGCAGTAAAATCGTAACACAAAATAAGCATAACAATGATGTTTCACATGTTTAAATTAAATGTACATTTCTGGACATTGCAGAATACCCAGTCAAGGTTATTCCATCGTACCAATACAAAGAACCACAAAATACTACATTAAGCATGCAGGACTCTTAAATGGTAACTTTTGTTTATGCAAATGATATATCATTGTCAAAATATACAAAGCAAATCAATCTTGTACCTAAGATATATTTTGTTTATACCAGTATGTTGTATATTAATTTCTTGTCTTTATTTTTCAAGCTTATTAGGGAGGGCGCTGTTTGACAAGCCCTCAATGTTTTCTTGTTCTACTTCACTTCACATTCAAGCATTCATTGCCATGTATTGTGTTGTTACATATATTTGTTCAACAGTGATAAAACAAAAGAAACATTGAAGATAAGTGTTCCATTATATCAAAAAATAAATATACTCATATTTGTTCAGGACTGAAATTTAACACAGGTCTAATCGTTAATGCCTCTGTAGGATGAAAACTTTTTTCCCTGGTTCTATATGGTCTCAGAAATGCAGCTGGCTATATTGCTTGAAATAGAAAACCTAAAGTACATGTACACATTTTGTGGTCAGTATTAGATTTAAAAGAATTGTTGTTGCAACTCTTGTACAACAACTTGAAGAAGCGGGACTAACTCTCTGTGTGCACAGACTGCACACTTCTTCCACTTGGACAGTATCGTCACAGTTGAAGATACATGTGAACTATTTTTATTATTTTTTTCAGCACAATAATATTTTCTTTCGGACTGCCAAATAAAGGTTGTCAAGGACACTTCCCAATCGTTTTCTTAAACATCAGGTCTTTTGCCGTATATTTTACTTATGCATACCAGTTTGGAACCAACTCATTTCCTCATCTTCGGGTTTTTCCTTGATCTTCTTCTTCCTTGCTGGTTCAGCGTCTAAACTGCTATCCTCCACCTGATCTTCTGGTATTTCACCAGTTCTAGAGTTTGTGCTTTTTGCCTCATCATTCGGGTTCTCCTCTGGTAACTCTGAGACATCACTTTTGTTGGTCTTATGTTTACGCTTCATTGCTGAAGACACTTACATTGACAATGAAATACTTCAATTGTTTTTTTGCTGCCCAAGACGATGGAAACTACTGTAGCTATCTCATCCGATCTAATAAAATTGCAGCAAAAATAAAATCATTTATCAATTGCATATTTAACTGTAAAATGAAAATGTTAGTTCCAAAGCAATTTTTACAGGGACTATACTCAGAATGCACCTCTGCCCCTCACCTCCTTCCAAAAAATATTTTAATATGTCACCACTTCACATCAGCACATAAAACAATGTTATACTTGCTCACTAACTTTATGTACTGCATGACTGCATAGTTGTAAATAACACTGAAACAACTCCCCAAATCAGTATGTTTAACTGTTTATGAGCACATCCATCCACAATGAGGTTGGATATGTGCTTTAGACAGATGTGCAATTGAGAGCTAAAAATAAGATGCACAATGAGCATCTGCATTCTACTTTTTTTAATAAAGGTAAAAATTCACCTATACACATATTTAAAGGGTTCTGGGCTGAAAAGATGTGGTACATGTAATGTTGCTGCATAATACTTTGTTTGATGTTTAGTTTTCTGGGCCCTAGTTTGTTGTATTTTTCAAGAAGCAGTTGTGTTTGCAATTAATAGGAGTTGGATCATGATATGGGGCACTGCATGACACACAAAGTACTGTACTACTATGGCCTACATGTAATGTTTAGGCAAGTAACATTTGGTCATAATTTATACTACTTAAACAATAACATTTGTTTTTCTTGTCTTACATATGTAAATTCTATGATTTCTAGTATCATGCCTACATGTAGATGTTTCTTTGGTTGGTTGGTTTCCCACGCCAGTTTTTGTCACTCCTTTTGATGGACCTTGGTCACCTTGCAAGTTGCATGCTCGGCTAGCTCATGGAAATTAGCCTGATCTGATTCTTATGCTCTGATGACAGAATAGCGTTAAACAATTATGCTAAATCGTAAACAAGAATTCGTTGCAACAACTATCACAACAATCAATAAACTTGTATTTGCTTGAAATGTGTTAGAAACGTTACAAAAAATAATTTAGAACCATTATTTTCCAAATAACCATGTAAAAGTAATAATTATCCTAGCCAGAGATCAGCTAAATCCGATGGAGTAATTGTTGCGCAATATTTCCCCCATACACAATGTGCATGGCGTGGATTACCGTGGTTGACCAATTTAATTGCGCACACAAGAACAAATTTATCATAAGTCACAGAAGGGTCATTTGAACTTCTCGACGCTTATTATGATCTATCGCGAAATTGTGTATAAACCAACATTTAAATGTGTGTGTCTTCAGTTGAACTTGAAGTTGAAGCGGTTCAGCAACACATAGGCCAGGCCCTACTCATAATTATTTACCTCCTGAAGAACACAGACAAATAAAGGGTAAATAATCTAATGTTCTGGAACGATTAAAAACGCCAATTACATTTCTTGGCAGATCCACTAAATTTAATTAGGCCAGGCCTAACGTTAGGCCTAGCAATAACAGTAACACTGTAACTTAGGCCTAACGATAGGCATAACTTAGTCCATGTTCGGGACCTAGGGCCTAAGCTAGGTCTAGGCCTAACAGTTAGGCCTAACCCTTACTCATGAACATGGACTAGGCCAAACTTTTTACAATAAGTCAATATAAGGTGGCCTCTGGTTCTGGGATTAAAGAGTTTATTTTACAATAGGACTATCTGATTATGGGGCAAATTATTGAATCATCTAGGCCTAGAGAATGAAGGCATGGAAATAACAAATGTATTGTTGTCATTACTAAGCTAATATTTCAAATTGTGATTGTTCCTGAGAAGTATAGTAGGTTGGGTGCAACGACCAAGTAGGTTGGGTGAGGCTGATAGTATAAGCTTGTAATAAAGCTAGCTATGCCCCTACCTCTTCGGGGCTAAAATTTAATGTTTGTTTGATCGTCTTAGACGACTAAATTTGAATTGTGTTGGATTACTAGAATTGGGAATTTGGTTGTCCGATGGATAAGTAAGAAAAAGAACCATTCCTCTGTAGGATTAAAACAATTTTCCAACGTCTCAGAATTGTACGTAGCTGAGCAAAGCTTGCAAAAGAAAACCTAAAAATCACATTTAGTGGTCATTATTAGTGAATTTGTTGTCAAATATTTTCCTTATTTTTTTTTCTGGAAAACCAAATTTTCTTTTGGTCAACCAAATTTACACCTATTATCCCCTGGACAATTCAAAGTGGTCCCTGGTTCAATCAGAATGTCAATGAACCAATAGAGACACTTGGACAGGAGGTGGCCTCTGATTCTCCAAATCCTATTTTTACCTTTGGCAGATCTCTCATGGCCAAGTTTTTAATTCCACCCATAGGTTATTGCAGACAATTCCATGAACGTAAAATGGGCAAATCAAAACAGAAATTTAACAGTAAGGCAAGACAAGTTGTTGATGACGAAGCTGTGAAGAAACGGAACGCTGAGTGTGATGCTTCTGTGAATGTAGAGTTGGTGAATTCTCTGCACACGGATGACAGTAACGCCTTGGTCCTGCCGTCTAAGCGACAGAAACTTTCAATCAACCCCAAGCAGCAACAGAGCGTACCAAAGAAACTCACCAGGAAACAGAGAAATAACCTGCAGCGTATTGTTGATCAGAAAAAGAAGAAGGCTAAGGTAAGTGTTGACCTGGTTATACAATCGTCACAAAGTTTATGTTGATGGTGATCGTGGGTAGAGAACCAGCTATAAAAGAACCACTTTTTTATTTACCACATAATTGTTTGATCATTGACCAGAAAACATGAAATGATCATTTTAGAGTAATTTATCCAAACTACTGCATGTATGCCCCCTTCCTTTTGTTTGCAGAGAGCAGAGCTATTGGAAGCATTGAACAAACATCAGGCTACGGTTGAAGAGTTGGCATTATTTTCCTCAGCTTCACACTTGGGACAGAAAGTGACAAAGAGGTATATGCTGTTATTATGATTGTCAAGATTGTCGATATAAATAAAGGACTATTTACATGCTACATTACTTTATGTCCAAGTTATTCAGGTTATAAAGTTAAAAAGTGAGATAGAAATGTAAATGTGAGATAGAAAAGTTATTATTAATCATTGTAGTGAAAAGTGATGACTGCAAACTAAATTTCCCACAATATAAAGAACCTGTTCCAAAAGGAATTTTCATTTTTAAATGCTGATTGTTTGCTGTGTTGTTTCCATTTTCTTAACCAGACAAGTGGAAGAGAGGCAAAAGCTCTTTGATGTTAATGGGATTAAAGGAAGCAACAAAATGAAGAGGACAAAAGTTGAGACAAAAAACTTGTCTTCGTCATCAGAGGAAGAAAGTGAGGCGGGGGATGATGAAGAAAGAAGTAGTGGTGATGATGATGAAAGTAGTGATGATTATAATCCTCCAGAAGAAGATAAAGAGAAAGGAAACATGGAGAAAGATAAGATGGGGGATGAGTCGGGGCAAGAGGTCACAGAAAAGAAACAGGAGGATGGAAGTGAAGGGAAGGACCAACCAGAGGGAAAGCAAATAATCCAAGAGAGAGCAGACCCCAAGCCAGCTGTTTATGTAACTGTTGAAAGAGATCCAGACATTCAGGTTGGTTTGTTACTGTCTGCTACATTAAAGTGAAAATCAAGCCCAACAGATAAGCTTATATGAGAGAGGATAAAAAATATAACCCAAAACACTGCAATCAGCATCCGAATATAGGAGACACAAACACAACAGGTTACATTAGCTTATGCGAAAGAGGATAAAAAGATACACGAGACAATGTAATCAGCATCTGAATAAAGAACACACAAACCCAACAGGTAACCTTAGCTTATATCAAAGAAAATAATGAAACACAAGACCTGAAACAACATCCAAATATCTTGTTCCCTTCTCGAGAATATTTGAAATAGTATATCATGTAAACAAGAAGTTCTGTCTCACTATTCATGAGTGGACAAAATTTCTTATTTATGGCAGTGAGCGGCAGGTAGATTCACATATACATGTCAAATGACTTCATAATACAAATTTGAGCACATCACACCATAATATAACAATTTTGATGTCTGCTATCATTCATTACACAGGAAGCTCGTTTAGCTCTGCCAATCCTGGCTGAGGAACAGGAGATTATGGAGAAGATCCGGGAGCATCAGACGGTCATTGTTACCGGGGAAACAGGGAGCGGGAAAACCACACAAGTACCTCAGTTTCTCTATGAAGCTGGATACGCAATGTAAGTGAATTTGATACATCGTAAGTGTGATGGTGAATGTAACTACTTCTGCGGTGTGATTCTGTGGTGGGTGTGAGTGGAGGGGCGTGACCAGTAAGTTATGGAGATTATCTTGACCTTAACAAAATTTATTTGGGATGGTATTTATAATTTTCGCTGTAATCCTCCCTTGGATGGTGCTATCAGGATAATTTATTATTTATAATTTATGTTTCATTGTCACATGCCATGTAGCCATGTTATCGTGAAGCCATGCCATCATTCGGCCATGCCATCATTCGGCCATGCCATCATTCAGTCATACCATCTTTAAGTCAATGTCATGATACATTCATGCCACTTATCAGAAACCGTAAAGGCACTAGCATAACTGAAGGGGCAAGCCACCTCCCGCCCCCCACTTTTAATGCCCCATTTATGCTACTGATGTAAGGCCAAGTAATGTTTTTCATCCCTCCCTGCAACTTTTTTAAATCTTCTAAAAATGAAATGTTGGCTGTTACCACATAAAAGCAAGATAAATGATAACATATTGTTGCATCTTACAACATATAATCACATGTTACTGTAAGTCAACATAGCCTAGGTATAGGCTAGGCCTAAAGCCAAGTAGGGCAGAAATCCCCAATAAGAAGGTGTAACTCAATATAACTTATAATATATTATATATTATACTAATAATTTGCCTGATTTTCATATTTTCCCCCATAAGGAAAGGATTGATTGGTATAACAGAACCTAGAAGAGTAGCGACCATCACAATGTCCGAAAGAGTTGCCAAAGAAATGGCACTATCGAGAAAGTAAGTGCATCGAAACAACAGATTCATTGTACTTTGGTTCATGAACAAGGGAGTAATGTTTTAGACTATCGAGGATTACTTGAAGGAATTGTCCGGTGACGATCCCAGAGTACTTTATCAAAAAGAAAATAATATTTAAGTACCTTTGCATATATTTATGTACGTTTTTGTGTCATAGAATTTGAGACTCAAATTTTGAAATGCAAATTTTCACAAACCAGAAGTACAAGCATGTCTTAGCTAACTAAAAAATGATGACGTTACGTTTGCCCATTCATACTAAGGTGCCTGAATACTGCTGGGGCCCGTATACTGTGCACCTGACAATACATTCCAGTATTACCATAGCTGTTGTGTAGGTATAGGTACGGTGTGCCTGTTCACAGGCGCTTGTCAATATCTGTAACTTTAAGAGCAGTGAACAGGCATGTTTAGCAAATGTTTAACTTGGACAGAACTGTCTGTTAAATAGCTCCAAATTGTTAAATAGCTCCAAATTGTACAATTTCGACCATAACTATTAATATCAGGATTGTGGATGTGTGTACCACATACTATAGGTTCAGTACAGACATTTTCAAGGGATTTTGAAGAAACGCTTAGGTTCGCAACTTACGGGCACCCCATGCTACTTGTCAAATGCATACGTATAGTCTATAGGCCTAGTCTATAGGCCTAGGTAATGCCTAGGCCTACATGTATATATATGCTAGCTATGCACATCTTCATTAACGTTAGGCCTAGCCTATCGCTAACATCAGATTTTCTGGCGAATAACATGTTGTATTGTTCCTTGGTAGTTTTTGGCTCAAAGTTATATCCAATTGGACCTCTGTGGTACCGGTCTGAATCACGCTCTATGATCTTTTGTTTGTTTTTTCCTTCATTGTCATGACGTTTTGTGGAGGTATAGGCCTAGGCCTAACTTTAACGTTAATTAGTGCTCTCTCAATACTGTGTGCTTACAAATATAGGCCGCTTGTACTGCCTAAAGTATGTGCATATGGCGGTCGATACGTATGCTTGCTATAGTTTGGCACATCAAAAAACATAGACTATTTATATTGGAACGCCAAAAGCGAAAAACAATGTGCCTATATAACGACACAGATCTCCCAGATAAATCACATACATTCATTAGACTCATACAAGAGGACCATTTTCAAAGCTTATTTTCAGCATTAAAGAAGGTTCTAGTACAAATATGGTGCATAGTGTTAAAACGTCGAAAAATTAATCCCCTGAATCATCCCAATATCAATCATCACCAGAAAATTCCTTTAAAAAGGGTCCGTTTGCAGCTAGCGTCAAATAACGGTCTCTCTCAGAAAAGTGATTGGAAATAGAACTTGAACAAAACATTTTGGGGCTGATTCATGGAGATCTCAGCACTATAATTTCTGACAATGATTATAAAATCTGGGGAGGGGGCCAGACAGAACTTGGGAGGGGCATATTTCCCCATGAAAAATATATTTGGAATCTACTAATGCTTCACAGAAATACTGTTTGCTTCTATTCCTTCCTAGAATCATATCATACCAGATTAGGTATGAGGGAAATGTGACAGAGAAGACAAAAATGAAGTTTATGACTGATGGTGTTCTCCTGAAGGAGATTCAACGGGTATGTGGCTGTTCCTTAGCAACCAGGCTGTGTGACACATGTCCTCTCATATTGGATCAAGTCCTACAAACAGTGATGTGTTCCACTTTGGGGCCATACCACATATTTTGGAAAGGTTTCCCTGGAGGCAACTACACAAAGAATGGGCTACAAGGAGCGCTGTGGTAAATCTGACTCCGGGTTCATGGATGAGGAGCTCTCCAGACCATTATTATGCTCCAAACCAAATACCATACCACAACCATAACCAGTGTCTTAACCATAATCAATTTGGAGAGCCAAACTGGCAAATATTCCACTTTACTACAGCTATGTAGGTTGACCAGAATACATGTAATACTGCTAATTTAATTATAGTTAATTATTAGTATAGTTTATTAATTGTAGTATGTTTTGATATGATTCATTAGTAAGAGTGACTGTGGGATCACTGGCGGAGAAAATCTCACAAATTAGGGCAATTAGAAATTGGTTACAACACCTTAGTATTGAGGCCATTTATAATATGTTAAAGGGATATTCCATTGATGAATTAAACCGGACTGATAAGAAATCCCATTAGAAAAGCATGTCTGGTTGTTGAGATATGGATTTTCAAAATCAATTTAAATTTTAGTTGAGCACCTGGCAACATTTGTGATGTCATAAGGGCAGTTTCAAAAAGTCTTTGTTATCCTTTATATTTTTCGTGCTATATTTAATACCAATTTGAAATGATATGCCAAAGTTTGTAAAAATTGTGAAAAATGTATTGTACAGCAGTTTTCAATAGATAATTTATTTCAAGTAAAGAAATTATTAAAAAGAATTACATAAATATAAAGCAAAAACCAAAGGCTTATGGATGCAATGTTGAACAAAATTGAAAATGTGAACTGATTTCAAACGTTCATATCTCAGCAACCCGAAATGCTATTGAAATGGGACTGTCAGCACTGAGCGTAGTTTTTTGCTTCATTCCTTCGACTATTCCTTTACATTCTTAAGACTGATGATATTCCCAAATTGAAACTCAATATTTCAATTCTTTCCGCAGGATTTTCTCCTGACAAAATACTCGGTGATAATCGTTGACGAGGCCCACGAACGCAGCGTCTACACCGATATCCTGATTGGTTTGTTATCCAGGATTGTACCACTTAGGGAAAAGGTACATATTTTTTTATATTTTTTTTAAACAATTTCAAACACAGGTTAATTAATTATGTGGAGTTGTTCTATGTCATGTGGGTATTTTATTACCAAAAATATGACTTCAGTCATTTGGGCATTTTTGCTGATTGGAAATTTGTTAAAAAAGTGTGTTTATTTAAAAATTGTTTCAATGGCTTGAAGCCTTGTCAAAATACATTTTTTTAATGTGAGGATTGTGAGTATAGTGACACTTTATTTGAATGGAATGAAAATTATGGCCAAAACTGTGTATGGCAATACATAAAATATATACGTAAAATGCAAAATATATACACAAAGCTTGTTTATTACTGGCTAATTGGATACATTTGATTTTAAGTTTCTCCACAAAGGTCAAACAGGCAGCTATTCATGGAATTATACTTTGGTATGATCGGGCCATTACGAAATTCATGGCCAATGCAACAAGCTCTTGCTCAACAATATCGCAGGGTTACTTGGCAATAGAAATGGACCTGACTTTTTGTGCTCTCCAATTTTTGTGGAGGAAGGGGGGGGAAGGGAGAGAGTGGTGAATGATGGAACCTGTTGAATGTTTTGGTAGATGACCTCTTAAAGCCTTATTTGAATGCTTAAGTTCATTAACAACATAACACCTAAAGGCTTTACCTGAATAACCAACTCATTACATTAAGAAAAATTGTGTCTGAATTTAAACCTATTTTTTGTTTTACTGAACACTGATTGCTACTTTATAAACAAAACTTTTTCATTTCCTTGGATATTTCAACTTGTCAGAAAAAGAACCCTTTGAAGCTGATCATCATGTCTGCTACATTGAGGGTGGAAGACTTTACAGAGAACAGGAGACTGTTTAAAGTGACCCCGCCCGTCGTCAAGGTACGCATGTTTGTTTGCTTAATTGTTTGGTTTTTCCATAATGATGAAAATTACAATATATTAATAAAGCAATAAGAACAAGTAATTGCAGAAAGTGCAGATATTTAATATAGCAACACAAAAACTTGCTATCTGTCTGAGTTTGGTTTGTTCATAGAACATAAATATAGAGTGAAGATGGGTTGTATATACTTATATATAGAGGGAGAAACGGATAAATGTCAGAAATCTGGAAGTAGTGAAAAGCTCATGGCTCCACCGGGATTCGAACCGTGGACCTTCCATTTAATACACGGACACCCTAACCAATTGAGCTATGAAGCCAACTGGTTGGTTTTGAATCCGAGGAACATGATGCATTTTCACTGTTGGATCGGCATCTATATGTGAACAGCACTAGTCCTACTTTGATGCAGTATCCCATCCAGAGATCAAATTTGATGCATTCCGACCTGAACGCCAATCGTAACCCACTACAGGGATCTATGAAGATGCTTTTAATATCGTTTTAGAAAGGAAACTGCAAGTACCTGTAGTGGCAATCAGTGATATATATAAACGGATATATATATATCTATATATCTATATATATATATTTATATATATCATAACCATTACATCATACCATTTTTATCCTTAGGCCTCTATTTTTGTTTACATATTTGCCTGAAAAACCTGGCTTAGTGATTCCTTGCTTGTCAAATGTTTAGCCATACCAATCAGCTATATTGACAAGTGAACTAAATTTGGACTTGATACAACATGGCATAAACAACTTAGCATTTTAAGTGGTGTTCCACATTTTGTCCTCTGATGGTGTTTAAAAAGTTCTTGAGCTCAGACCTCCACCCAAATCAATAGGGTTCTTGTATTCATCATGAGAAACATACACACCAAATTAAAACATGATCTGACCAGGCATAGTGGACTTCACATGTTTTTTTTTTTCAGCATTTGACCTCTGTTGGCCCTCAAATGACCTCTGCCCTCTCCCCCGAAACAATAGGAATCATGTACTCATTATGATGCACAAACATAGTTACCAAGTATAAACTTGATCACACCAGGCATGGTTGACTTATCCTATTTACAAACCAAAAGTGCACAGACCTTCACCAAAGCAAAGCATCACACACATACATATGCCAGCATGACTGCATAGATTCCTTTAGACTCTGTCAATCAAGGAATCAAAAATGCACTGGGGGAATCTGCAGCCCAAACAACCTGTCACCAACAACCCCATGTTCATATCCCACCCACTCCAATCTCTAATTATAATGATCATGTATTTATCAGAACTGCAGTCACTCATTACATAACCACCTTCCACGTACCTTCCATGTGGAAAATTTAAAAGTTTGCATTCCTACGTACCCTAACACAACAACATATTAAACAAAACATACATGTTGATGATTTCCTGCACTATTGATATACCATACCTGTATAGCCAGCCTGCATTAAAGATTCATGAATCAATCCATATGTTGGCTCCCTCCGCAGGAAAATCCAATTATATCGGTAATTCACCAGATAAGAGTTCTGCACACAATGGGAATTACTGTAGTAGTCGATCAAAGTGTACGTTAAGTTTGTACATGAAACAGAAATCATTCAAATCACAAATTGGTTTGCAACTTATCCGTTCCGTGTGGAATACGTTGAATCTAATTACAACAGTTCAAATTATATGCTGTAGAGCTAGCTAGATTGATGAGGGCAAAAATCACAGCACTGTTCTAAACTTGAAAGTAACAAATTTGATTGTTTTTTCAAGAGAGATACGACTCCTAGATATATCTAGTATGACCTGTTGATACAGCATGTAATAAACATCTCACACTGTGAATAACTGGATATGTTACACTAATTCACAAATTAACCAACACATATAGCAAAGACAGACGGAACCTACTTCAATTTCCTTCAAAGAAATGAATTAGGAACTTATTCATATATACAGTACAGTAGCATACATGCCCATATCTAATTGTACTGTACAGTATGTACATATGAGCAATATAAAATGCCTATGAAGTTACAATATGTTTAAATATAAGCAGAAATCAATACAAACTCCTAGCATATGCTCATTTGAAACCTTGGCATCAGCATCGACTGTACATGTAACTCAGGTCTATCCATATAATGATTTGAGGTCGATTCAAGGTCACTCTGCAAACCAGCAACATTTTACCCTATCAATAAATCATATCATGGCCTGCATTTTCAATTTCCACAGTTTAGTGTTCATTCCAGGGTAATATATATCTAGGACCCTGGATGAACCGACATAAACTTTTGCCTTCACACACATACATTTTTTGTTTGTGACAAATATATACTGTGTATAAACCTGTCACTAACTTATAGTACAAGGCTTACCAGCTGTCAGCTCAAAAGCAAAGT
>JAODFY010022264.1:0-12968 GCA_027580055.1 Paracaudina chilensis | reverse complement strand
ATGCGAACCCCCCGACTGAAATGGGGGATTGGTCTACGGGGAATTTTTTCGAAAGAAAACCTGGCTAGACGCAAAATTGTGCCACCAATTGCTAGTTTAACAATCGGTTGGGGCGTAGCGACGAAATTTTTGCCAAAAATGCCTCCTAGATTACCGGAAAATGGCACTTCCCAGGTCTTGTAGACCTAAGTCAGTTGTATGTATGGTTTAAAAATTTAGACGCGAAAAAGGGTTAATTAGAACTTTTTTTTACACACAGTGCTACATGTTTACCCTGTCCCATGTACACGTCGCGGCATATTGTACAGCTGGAAGAGAGTACAATTAATTGCATACAAAGGGCTACATATAAATTATAAACCATTAAACCATTGCAACATAAGCAATTGAAAAGACTATAGGCGATACCTGGCGGGTGGAAATTGAAAGGTCGAAATGCGTAACATCATCTAAGTGGAGCGCCACCATCGGTTGGTGCATAGCGCAACAAGAACATTTTGCTACCTTCTAGATCGCCGGAAATGATGACACTTTCCAGACCTTGCAAGTAGCTTCAAAACCTCCTTTATTTTGAGATCTCACGAATGAGAAATTTACACTTGCAGTTGAAGTAGTTTGGTAAAAAATGTTTGCGCCCCAGTGGCGGGGGAGGATTTGATCCCCCAACTGGATTTCTGTTGGATGGGACTGAACTTTTCTATAAAGCGTTACGGAAGGACACATACTAAGCGCAGGGCCCATCTTCAAGTGAGGGGGCGGGCGAAAATTGCGCCTTATTCCAACCAAATGGGCGGCTATTGGCTCCAAAGTGAACAATTGTGGTGATGCTGCCGAATCAAATGTACACACGCGCGGATCGCGCAGAATTTTTTGCCCACTGTGAAACATGTTTGACCTTATAAATAGAGCTAGAGAACAGCAACATTATAGTTGAAGAATAATCAACGGTTACAAATAATTAATTCCTTAGTCTCTTTTATTGTGTCTTCTCTATGCACTTTTTGGTTCCGATGCCGAAGGCAGCATCGGTACCTGAGCTTTTTACCACGATAACTCAAGAACAAGGTGTTGGATTGCTACCATACTTGGCATATATATATCCCATAGTGAGAAGACGATCCCTATTGTTTTAGGTATGCGTCCTATGAATATTAATGAGTGGGCAGGGCTTAACATAAAATCCTTAAAATGTCAATATCTTCGCAGCAGTATGTCCAATCTGCTTCATACTTGTTTTACTACCACATAGGCCTAGGCTACGCTCAGTCATGTTAACTTAGCCTAGGCTAGGCCTAGGCCCCTATGTCATGTGGAGAGGACATCAGTCAGTGCGAAAATTCTACCCTCCCCCGCTCTGGGTTTTCAAAGGAAGAAGAATATTTTTTTTACCGAATAATGGGTTCTTTTCTTCAACGTATGCAGGGTTGGCTATTCATCAAGTCATGATATATATAGGGTAGACGGTCGTTCGATGCAAGTTCGATCGTCTGATCGTGCACTGGACTAAAAAGTACACATAGCCTAGGCCTAGGCCGCGCCAAATTGCCAATATTTCTCCGGCGCGGCCAGCATGCAGTACGTACGTTAGTGGGTTTCATCAAGTTACCGAGATCATTCTCGAAAGTTTCCCCTAAAATCCCATGGTCGAATACTGATGATGAATACCAATAAACGGAGAACAATAAGAAAGAATTTTCATTGTCACTTTCCCCCATTCGTGATCGCCTTTCCCCAGTTCCTGAGCATGCGACCGATCAGGGCATCCAGTGATATACGTTTCAGGTTATTGCCCCATTTCAGCAGGCTATTGCTGTATGCCTAGGTCATTTTGTTTTTCTCTTCAAATTATGTTATTTTACTCCAGGAAAAAAATACTATTTTTTAAAATATTTTTTTACTTCAACAATTTAATTAATAGGCCCATACTCCCATATATGGGCCTATGTACTGTACATACCCGTATAAAGGCCGTTTCCAATATGATGGTCCAACCCATCTGCTATATTTGCCATAGGGAAAATGAAGAACCTGCACTTACTAAGAATGGAAATTCTACAACATGTAATTAGTTCAAAACTTTGCAGAAGATTAAAAGGAGCTTAAAAATGGCCGGAGGGGGGGGGGGAGTTGCACCCCTCCAAGTTGGTCAGCCTAAAAAAATAGGTAAAAAATTGTACGACTAGGAGTAATTATACAAATTGTTGTTCTACCGTGATTTAGGCAGACTGAAGGAGACAGCCATTTTCTACTACGCTATGCAAACTTTCGACCGACTGTGATAAATGTGGACCAACTAATAGCATGTTGGTTTCCAATATGGGCCAACGACTTATTATATAAAATATCCGCAAATTCAACCACAATTCCCAAACAATTCTAGAAAATTACTGGAATAATCGGCATATTCAGAATGGCATTGCCAGATATGTCGTCTGGCTTCAAGTATAGGGCACACCTGTCTCATGGACACATACGGCCTGCAAGACGTTCCAATCCGGCCCGCGAAAAATCAAAAATCAAATGAGGGTAGAAGATTGCCTATTTAACATCGATCTTATTTGAGACATGTTAAAGCTATACATATAAGCTCTAGAGAGTGTTATTTCAGGCAAACTAAGGGTGTAATTATTCGCTATTTTTACGAATCACATCTTCGGGCAAGAAAAGTTGATTCCAGCCTATTTGCTGGATGTATCAAAATCTTATTCCAGTTTATTTGCTGGGCGTCTCAACCTATTATTCCTAACTTGAATATGTTTCTCCCGCGTTTAGGGGCATCCGGGTGCGTGAAGAAGTACGGTACGCACGATGGCGCAACGTTCGTCTGCGAGTGCTCTGCGGAGGTTTGCGACACTGTAGATGACTTCAGTGATATGACACCGGGAAGACACTTCGTGGTGTACACATCCAGCAAATGGGCGGCGAGATTGGTCAAGCAGACATTCTCCATCAGAAGTCTACCCAAGTATCCAGGTGAGACGAGAGCCCTATACCCCCATCCCACCATCCCTCCATCGTGTGACGTCATCAAAATAAACTTTCTTGTGATGTAGGAATGTATAGGTAATTGACGACTCATGATGCGCCTGCGTTAAAATAGTGTCCTAGATTTAGCATATTATATATATATATATATGATATTTGGGGGGCCACAGTAGGTCAGCATTGATACAATCATGGCTGAGAACGGCCCGTTTTAATTGATGTATGCGGCTAGAATCCTTATAGGTAGGTCGGGAAATATCTTGTCATTTCTGTAAATGTTTCAAGGAGTATGATATGGTCATCAGGAGAAGTTGCAAAATGATTATTGGATATATTCGTAATTCGGCCGAAAAACATTAAGTCAGTTTTTAGTCAGTCTCACATTTGGGCTTTCGGAAATAGTTGTTGGTGGTGTTGGATCTTGTCGCACTGCTTCGTACAATTTGCTCTGGGAAGGTCCGGACCATGTTTAGGGGGGTCAATTCCCCCCCCCCCTCCCGCCTTCCCCTCTCTCCATGCAATTATTTCTGGCAAAAAATCCAATCCAAAAATGATATCAATTTTTGCTTCAATGTGTTTTGTTTTGATGATTAGAGATTATATATCTCTCTTCAGGTACTGGTGTAACGTTTACAGTCAGCAAAAGAACGAAATACCAAGAGGTTCTTGGATTCGGAGGATCTTTCTCCGACGCTGCAGGCATCAATATAATGAGCTTATCAGATGGGACGAGAGAAAAACTGATGAAGTCATATTTTTCTCCCGAAGGTAAAATAACAAGATAAACAAACATGACAGCCTATGTTTTTATATGCTGTAGTACACATGACTGCAATGGGGTTGCCCGCTCGGACGAATATCTTCAGAGGGCGCTGTCATATATATCCTATTGTAGTTACGCGAAATATACAAATTGTAACCAAGACCGAGAAAGCGCTAATTATAACTGACGTTATCGTTTACGTTCCGCGTTAATTTTGGTTACGATGTATTCATCCTGGACAGTGCCCAGATTGAAACAAGAGCTTATAATCAGAAGGTCTTATATTCACGAAAGAAAAGAAAATTTCATTGAAATGTAATTTTGCCATTAAATGTAACAAGTTTGATTAACTAGCCGAACACTCGGTATCACTAACAACACTGTAACATTCTGTAGCTTTATTGGTAACTAGATAGATGCTAATTCAGAGATACATATAGTGAGTGAACCTTCAATCAGTCCGTACATTAAGTGGCGCCAGTACGTACATATTGTGCGGTGTATGATCAAGTTGATCAAGTATATAAGGACACTAAATAAAATACTGACATTTTCGTTTATTAAAATCTTCAATACATGGGAACAACAAAAAAAAATAATTGGATGAGAGAGCATTTGAGGTATTTCGTACACAAAGGAAGATTAGTGTTTACTTATTACTTATTATACCTTGTGATCGACTGTCAAAAGTGTCAAAACTGTCAGATTAAACCTCGGGTGTGAGCTCATGACAGAAACAATTATTTGCCCCACAAACTCTTCTAATGAGATGAAATGTTACATGGAAATGTAACTACCATCATCTAACACCAACACACCAAGTATGAAGTTGATCGGAGATACGCGGTCATTAGCATATTTAGAATTTTACTTTGAGCCCCGTCCCATCAGTATCATATCTGGTGTGGGGTGGGAAGGCTGCATCAACAAATATCAAGTCAATTTGTATGATCTATATCACAAATCACAAATGGGGGTGGGGCGAAGCAACTGGTGTCAACAAACCAATACCAATGTGCCGTATATGCATGTGATCGTGTTCAATTAATTTTGATCACTTTATTGGGTTATTTTATCAATGCATATTTATTTTTCTAACAGGCATTGAATATAACATGGCCCGGGTCCCAATGGCAAGCACAGATTTTTCAACACATGAATATTCATATGATGACGTCGAAGGTGATTTAGAACTCGAGCATTTTGCTCTAACAGACGAGGATCTGAACTATAAGGTATGAACGCTACGTATGTATGTATGTTAGTATGTATGTATGTATTTGCGTACGTATGGATGTACGTACGTATGTATGTAGGTGTGTAAAAATCACGTATACACTTATGGAAATGTCTCTGCTTCTATCATACACCGTTTGAAAGGATGTTTTTTTAATTTTATATTCTGTTTTAAGATTCCCTTAATTAAGGACGCCGTGTCCATGAGTTCAACGCCCATTAAGCTATTCGCCTCGCCTTGGTCCGCCCCAGGATGGATGAAAACGAATGGTCGGATGAAGGGCGGTGGACGGTTGTTTGGATCGCCCGGAGGGCCACATTACAAAACATGGGCCAATTATTTTGCTCGGTAAGTCCGCATAAATATTAACCCTACATTGCCCAGTGTATCAATTATGTTCGCATACATGTGAGGAAAATTAAACAGAACACTAAAACCAAAAGCAGCGACAAGCGCGCACAGGGTTTGCATTCTCCAAATAAGATGCTGTTTCATTTAATTTGAAAAGGTTTCCCATGCATGGTAACGAAAAAATAACATCGAACGCCGTAACGAAAAAAAAAAAAACTCCAACCTCGTTGTCATCTGTACAGGTTTTTGGAGGAATACGAAAAGCAAGGTGTAACGTTTTGGAGCCTCACCCTCCAGAACGAGCCTACGGCAGGGCTGATACCAATATACGACTTCCAATGCATGTACCTCGGGCCAAACATCAGCAAAGAGTTTATCAAGCAGGACCTGGGCCCTACCCTCGCTGCTAGAGGTTACGGAGATCTTAAGTACATGATTCTGGATGACCAGAGGTGGTTGCTGCCACGGTGGGCCCGATCGGTAAGTAGATGAGGGATGGAGGCCGCCGTAGTACGGATCGAGCGCCAATATGGCCACAATTCTATATGTCACTGTTGCGGGGGAAACAACCGAACGAAACCAATGTCATACCACTGACATTGAAGGCAAGGGATTGGACGGAAGGGGAAGCGTCCCCTGTGATTTCCACACCCTCAAAATATAGGAAAATGGGGAACGGGGACAAGACATATTTCAGTAGATTAAGGTATTAAATATTAAGGTATTAAGGAATAAGGTATTAAGGTTTCAAGGCTCAATACGTTTTTCACACAAATTCACACGTCAGGTGGCTAACTAAAGCACCATCATGATACATTTTCTTCTGCCCCTACGATTTTATGCAGGCAAGTTTCCCTATCATAGGAGTATAAGTCACAAGATGAACATCAATTGCATGAGTTAAAAAACACAAAACACGAAACAAGTCTGTTTCGCACTTGTTCCGCGTTTTTGTTGCACACGAGTGACACGAGTGACAGTTCACCCATAAATTTGCTAAATCACAGGACCAAGCCGTTTCCATGGAGGTCGCCATTTAGCAATCATGTGTCTTGGCCGCGAATGCTGATTGGCTGTCCCTCTCACCTTGTTTCGCACATGGCAGACCGAAACAATCGTTTCGCTAAACACTTGTTTCGCGAATCAAACCCGTTTGTTTCGCGAAATCTTTTTGCCCAACGCACATGGACGTCACAAAACACGAAACGCCGTTTTTGTAACGTTCGTGTGCTTTCGGCTTTAGATGACTGTAATAACATGACTGGAATCGCATGAGTAAAACTCGCTAAATAGCAATCGTAGGTAGCAAACTCATGTATAAAGCAGTCCTTAGCCTAACAGCCACTTTATCTACATTAGCACCTGTCAGCCATTGTAACATTCACTCTGTTTCGGAGAAATACTACGCACCCCCCCAATTTCACTATGTCTTTCTTATAGGTCTTGAGTGATCCCGAGGTTACCCCATATATTAATGGAATTGCCCTTCATTGGTACTACGATCGCATCGTCAGCACGCGCCGCCTGCGTGATACGCACGATGAATTCCCGGACTACTTCATGCTCAACTCTGAGGCATGCGCAGGTGTATTTTTCTTTGAAGGCGATGACGTCATCCTAGGAAGCTGGGAACGAGGTGAACAATACAGTCTAGATATCCTTGAGGTAAATACCCGTCACGTGATTATGACAAGAAACCATTTATGTTTACATTTGCCTTTAAAGGTATACAAATATTAGAAACAGCGGGCTGCGCCGAGTTTCCAAAGATTTACGTCAGAATTTGGACATATTTACATATTTCGTGAGTGAGTGCTATTTACAAAGATTTCACATGCAGTTCACAAAATGTATTCGACGTATTTTCCATGATTACATTACGTAACAATTACGATCCCATTCCCCACAATTTTTTTACGCAAGTCAGCGATTGCTTCCGGAGAGACGCGATTTGGCTGAAAGACCCAAAACTTTTCAACGGACACGATTGCCTACCCCCAGCCCCATGGGAACGGAACGAAACATCGTCCTCAATTGCAAAATGTATTTTGACAAGGCTCGAGCCACTGAAACATCAATTTCGAATTCTAAGAACGCCATTGTAATTCTTGTTTGACAGGATTTCAACAACTGGGTAGGAGCATGGGTAGACTGGAACCTGGCCCTAGACCAGCAGGGAGGGCCAAACTGGGTCGGTAACTACGTGGACAGCCCAATCATAGTTGACGCTGACAATGATGTATTCTACAAACAGCCTATGTTTTATCATCTCGGGCATTTCAGGTTGGTCACTCTCCTTAGTTTTAATCTATATATGCTCAACTTATGTTATAAATGCAAATTAAAAATGCATACATTTAATATCACACCATAAATGTTAATTCATGTAACTAAGCATATTTTTGACATTGTGGTTCCACGTTATTGTGATTAATTATTTCTTTTAATTTTCAGCAAATTTGTTCCACCCGGCTCAGTGCGAGTGGAAATGACACCGGGCAGGCCAACTCGACTAAAGTACATTGCCTTTCAACGGCCAGATGGAAAAATGGTGGCGATATTCTTAAATACGTAAGTACATTATACCTAATATAACTGTCACGTAAAACACGCGTACATAATGTCTATCTATAGTCTAGTGGGTAGAGCGTCCGTTTAGCCGAAAGAGCCTAGGGTGTGAACTCTAATCCTGGTTATAGAGAGAAGTATACGGTACAAATAAACCAAATGAAGGTCATCGCGTTTCTGCCATTCACCTGACAACTCAGTTGGTGAATGGGAAAAACGAATGTGACGATTCTCTCATTCACCACTTTACAAACGATGGTGGTGTCGGAGAACCTAATGTGGTGGCGCTCTTAAAAATAAACACTAACATTATATGGTGATAAATACAACTGCCTTTGGTACAACTGCCTTTGGTACAACGGACGTATGCGCAAATGGAACAGACATGGTAATGGCAGATTTGCTGAACTCGGCTAACCAATCGTTTTCATGTTTATATGTACAACAAATTGTGTTACACGGGATTAATATTCTTTTCGCCTTTTCTTACAGAACCGAACGTACGATACAGATGCAAATATTCGACATCGCCTATGGATTCCTTAGCATGGAGGTCTCCGCTAGGGGTATCCAAACGTATATATGGTAATGACATTAATCGAACAACGCTGACCAGAAAAAAAAAATATCTGACGATGGCAAAGCCTGAATGCATGACTTATTGATTGGTATTGAAATTTTGTGAGAAACGCTCACACCCCCACCCCCAAGGGCTTCTTCGGTTCAGAAGATATGAATATTTTATATAAAGTGATTTCCATCAAAGTGGATTGACAACACAACAGTCAGTGGACGTGAGAGACAATGTAGAATATTGAAGGTGCTACTGGTCATCCCCAAGATTCCCACTTGCTCCCCTATATTATAATAATTGTTCAAAATAAAACTGCTGGCAATAAAAATACAATATTTTGAGAGAATATATATTTCTATTAACAAATTGTAAATGATAATACCATTTTGCGTCTAAATCATGTTTATGTTATGGCCTATATTTGCTGTATTTGTGTACCGTTACCGTATTATCGTGGCTTGATTTGTTTCGATATAAACAAATCAGGTTGAGTCAACGGCAAGCAATCTGCACCGTGACACGAGAAGACCTATATTTGGGATGATGATGATAATACTCCCCTCTTACTTCCCCCAGTGCAATGTGTTGCCAGATTGTTAAAATAATAATATGGAAGGTTAATCCACTTTTGTTGTATTTGGCAATGGTTTACGAACTATTTCCTCGATATGGGAACAGATTTTGTTTTGCCTGGTTAAAATTTCGATAATATATACATTGGTTGTAAAATGGAGGGGGGGGGGGGGGGGGGGGGTGTAAAATGACTTATATGACTATATATGTATATATATATATATATATATATATCAAATGTGTGTAACCTAGACCACTTCAATCATATTCATCATGTTAAGCAGCAAGTTCATTAGTGGCTATAATATATTCACATTCGATTTTGCAACCACAGTCTTATGCAAATTACACATCACGCAAATGTCACGGAATCGGTTGTTCCGCGTGTAACGGAGACACCAAATGTTTGGTGTCTCTGTTACACACGAAACAACAAAGAACAATAAATAGTCATATTCAGCACATTTGTTTTATTAAAAATTGGACATGCATGGGTTGGTTAAAATTATGCCCTTATTTCCTTCCCATAACTGATGCTTATTCACACGGCTCGCCTTATTATGATATTTACCTGTGCCGCGTGTAGCATGGACACCAAATACAACATCAACGTGAAATATTTTAACATGAAACGTGACGTGTTCTTCATTTTGTTTATGCTTAATTGCTCCAATGTTACTGTTTGCTCAATTTTAGTAGCAAGATGCATATATTCCTATAATATTACATGCAACACAGATTTAGGTTTTTGCATGTCACAATGTAACTGAGGACACAAAAAGTTTTGTTATGAATATCTTACTAATGGGGTGATTCCAGTTGAAGTTTTATAATGGATAATGTTTATTACTATCATATACGCCAAATAAATGAAGTTCTATTTTATCAATTGTTTTCTGTTCAATGAGAAAATATTTTCATTTTTAATATTCTGAGATAAGTTCTAGGTCTTTTGTATATTGTAAATGATGTAACAGTTTGCATTTTATAGTGTTATGGTAAAGACTACATGATTATAAATACAGGATTCCGCGTGTAACATTAAGGACACCAAAAGTTACACGCGGAACACCCTCATATACATGTTCATTGGCAGAAACCCACTGAAGAGAAGGGGTAGCTTACCATACATAATTTGGTTGTCTGATTGTCCATAAATAAAACCATTCCACCTCTGAAAAGGAGGCTTATAAAACCAGAATCAAGGGCTTATTCAAGTCTCAAGTCTTGGCTAAACAATTTGTGGGTGATAATATTGATTTTTTATCAATAGGGATTTTAGTAAACACAGTAAATATGCTCTACTATGTTTTTCATCAAACCATTCAACCAAAAATGTAGTGAATAATTTAGTAATAAATTATAGCCCACTAAAATAACCAGTATAATAAATAATCAACTGGTCCCCTAATTTATGGAATGACCCATATATACAACAAATTCTCTGAGGAGAATAAATGGTACAATTAAATTCCCTTATTTTCCATGGCAATATGTACAACTTATGATCTAATATTTTACCCGAAATAGTGATGACCTATTTCCCCTAAATAATTTGCCAAAATTGTCACATGTTTTTAAATATGATGATGGCGGTCTAAAGATGGCTAATGTGTATGACTTTATGAAAAGTATTACAATTTCATGGGTTAAAAGATATACTGATCATACGTCAAGCCATTGGAAATCACTTTTTGATTGCTTTTTGGATAATGTCGGTAAACAATTAATTTTCAGTTGTAATTTCAGGGGGAAGGATTTATCTAAAAAGGTTAAAAATGATTTCACTCTCAACTGTTGTTACGCCTGGAGTGATCTCACTTTGGAGATACCGACGTCAAATTACATCGACCAGATTATATGGAACAATAATATTATTAGGATTAATGATCAGATAATCTGGTATAGGAAGTGTTTTAATTCCAATGTGATATTTTACGTATCATAACCTATACATGCCACTTATCAATATAGCTTCACGGGCAGAACAAAAGTTTGAATTCAACTTTATTTCTACTTATAATTAAAAAAAGAAAAATATTTGTGGGTATTAAAACAAAGTTTATTACGTATATTAAACGTTTATAAAAAAAAAAAAAAAGTTTGTTGCTTAACATCAGTAGGCCTATATCATGTTCTTAACTGTTTCACGACGTCGGATAAAGTGAGGTTTATTCGTTTCCTTTCCGAAAAGGATAGAAACCCTTGGTGATGAAAACTGACAGATTTCGATCGTTATCATACATTGTTGTAAAGATATTACAGTGAAACAGTAGAAAGGGGATCTTATTTTTAATATTGCCATCCAAGGGACAGGTTTGTATCGTCCTTCCTCCGGAGCCACACAAACACGTCTTGTAATTATTAACAAGCAAGAAAACCTCGCCCGGTCCCCAGCAATATCCCGATCATTCGAAGAGCTCTTATCGTTTTTGGTAATCATTCCTCGATTGAAATATAAGACTGTCTGATTCCCTCTTCCTATCCCAGTCGACGCAGTCGCATCTTGACGATCTTCGTCTTCAGTACGTGCGCGCATCCCCTGACACCGAAACTTATAGATTTATTCCTCACTCTCGGGCGTTTGAAGGCAATGAACCCAGCGATTAATTAAACTGTAAACTGTTCAAGGAGATTGTTGCCAGCGAAGAGAGATGACTTCATTTACTAGGGTTTATTTGTTAACGCTCAACCTTAAGTCGTTACGCACTAGGAGGAGTTAATTGCCCGGCTCGTGGAGAGTTATGTCAACCTCAAAGTTCGACAAATTTGAGAAACTATTAAGAAAGGGATACTGGTGCGGAAATGTCTCTGATTTGACAGCAATGGCTGCCTGACATATATAGAACATGATAATATTTACTCCGAGGAGGCGGAATCGTTCCAGGTTCATTTTGGGGAGCGATTTCCAATTATCTTCCGCCAATAAGCCACCTGATACCCGGATCTGGTGTGACCTCATAAAATTTAAGGGATGTTTCCTGTCCCGTCTCACAACGGCGGACCTAGCTGGTTTTTAATGAATTTGGGACTTCTTGGCGGGTCTTTGGGATGTCTAGCTAGGCTTGAATTGCATATTTCAGATACAGATCGTTCCTTGAGAGTTATGTCGCCGGTTTAAGAGCTATTATATTGCACTCTTGGTCGATAAGAACGTATAGAATATCCAGCGAACAATTTGTTAATTATTGCTAAGCTTCCTTGCTCATATGAGCAGTGATTGCGGTGTGAATTCATAAGGCTGTGGAATACCCCATAATCACGAGGGTGAATTCAGTATTATTATAGGTTATTCTCTGCCCTAAAGTTTATAGTTAATTTAAAGAAAACAGACTGTTTCGCAATTGGTCAAATGGTCAATAAAAATGTAATATAAGTTTAAAATGGCCAAAATGATCTCAGTTTAAAGAATGATCCTTTTTGTGTGTTTCTTCTTCCACCGTGTTGCCGTTGCATAATGTTTCGGTGACGTAATCATTCACGCGTTACCTGAAGGAAAAGGAACAGTTTTTGGGGTAATTTTCGAAATATAACGCCTTAAAGTTTAATTAATACATTTCGAACGTATTTGTCTGTAAACGAAAGCTATCAAGCATTAAATGATATGATATTATTTACCAATTTTATTATTTATTTATGATATTTCGATAGAGCCACTGGATAGAATAAAACTTCTATTACGCAAAGCGATTTATATATATCACTAGATTAAACATTAATATGTTCTTTGTGTTTTAGTATTGTGAATATGAATTGTCATCGGTTTGCTTAAATTTAGTTGTTGTATTATGTTTTAGTTGCTTATTATTAAAATATTGCAAAGGATTAAAGATATGTTTATGCCTTCAGATTGATGAAACTGATAAGGTATCAACGGGTCTCAGGGGCGTATCCAGGATTTTCCATTATGGGGGGGC
>JAODFY010022154.1:0-12968 GCA_027580055.1 Paracaudina chilensis | reverse complement strand
GGTAGTAGGGTGCACATCCCAGGCACTCTATGGCAATGCTTGTAATAGCAGTGGGTAGTAGGGTGCACATCCCAGGCCCTCTACGTCAATGCTTGTGCTAAGCGCGGGTCTGATCACAAAGCAGGGTGTAGGCAATTGAAAAAGTGGGCGCACAACTTTGAAGGTTAAACACTATAATTATTTTTGACCACCTGCATGCGAAACATGCCGAAGATGTGCCTGTGTGACATTGGCGCGTATTTACCCCACAATGTGATTTTTTACGACAATGTACACCAATACAGGCTACCTGCATGCGAATTGTTTTGCCCGGCCATGAGACATGTGTGACCTCTATGTTCCACAAGCTGAAAGTTTCTGGTGACGTCATATACCTGCTGCATGCAAACATGTTTCTCTGATGTGAAGTATTACCCCATCTTGCCTACTTAGCTGGAACAAAAATGACATTTAGTGACAGTACATGATAGAGTCAAGGTGCAAAACGACACTATGTTGGGATGACGAAAGTCTAAAAAGTGGAATCGACAGGTGCTTATAAAAACGTCTGGAAGGACAACGTATGTACAAGAAGATGAAACATTTGGACATCCATAAATACATACATACATTGGATGGACTACCTTGTTTTGGTCAGGACAACCATTTTTTTTTAAATGGTTGGGACAATCATCTGTGAATTCTTAAATCCATATATAACACATACAGTATGCCACCAACACAAGATAGGTTGCTTTGACTGTTTGCAGCATCAGAATTCAAAAGACAAAGGACACATTAATTATTGAGAAATAACATTTATTTTACAAAAAATGTTATAATTTAATAGTTTAATATGTAAACATGCAGATTTATTTAAATTCATTCCTATACCGAATGTCTTTGTATGCAATGTATTTGAAAACATACTCCCCCAGCAGCATTGCCAAGGCGGCGGGGGCACATGTCCCCAAAAGGTTTGTGCCCCCAAATGAGATCTGTAAATAAAAAAAGATAAAAAAGGCTTACATTTGCTGATGCCCCAGTGTTGTTCCACCCCCCCCCCCCATGCCCCTAAATATCTGGTGATGGCACTGCTCTCCAATAAAAGTTGCAGGTGTAAACAAAAAGAAGAAAACATAAAAAGACATCTATATTTTGAGAAAAAGTAAAGTTATGATGTTGAATTTGCACTTTTATTTTTCTTTTATATATATATCTGTACATTTGATGTACTCCTATAACCACTTATAACCACTCATGCATTTAATAAAAATAGCATACATTGACTGACAGATATACGTGTACTTTGTACAGTTCCCCACACTATGATCAGAGTTTCCCCCACCCCATGATCAGAGTTTCCCCCACCCCATGATCAGCATTTTCCGAACTTTATTATCATTTTATACTCATACTCATACAGTGTTAGTGTGTACTCACAATATATTGAAGTGTACTGAAGCAGACCCTTCAGTATATCTCATCAGGTCCTACAAATATTTCCAGTATTTAATTTTTTCCTTGAATGAATAACAAGGAACACAAAACCTGTTGAGATTCTATAGACTGAGGCGTCTTTTGCTTGGCTGTTTTTTATTTGTTTGCCTCCATGACTTTTTTTACTTTGGACTGTAAAATATCTCTAGCAAAATTCTTACCCCTTTTGCTGCCTGGATTTTGCGAAAGTTTCATGTACTCTGTCCCGAGAGGCTCCATGCCATGTGTGACATTTGTAAAGTTAACGTTCCCCAGGTATCACAATTAAAATATTTTCCCTACATGTACACACACACACACATATGTTTGCCATCTTGACTACATAGAATCCTTTGGGAAGGAATAAAAAAGTACAACAGGGTTCCACATACATTTGAAAGTTTTAGTTTAAAAGCTTAAAGTGCCCCAGAACATTCGTTTTGTGGTTAAACTAACTTTGCAATATAATTTTCTTTCAAACCAAGGGATTTTTTCTAATCAGAATACTCCAGAGGAAAATGTGACTTTCTGATAAAAAAAAAACACCCAAGGAAAAATTACACCCGAAGGTGAATGTCCCATTACAATAGCATGTTCGGTTGTTGAGATAATAATAATGACACCCAGAGGTGAATGTCCCATTACAATAGCATGTTCTGTTGTTGAGATATTAATAATGACACCCAAAGGTGAATGTCCCATTACAATAGCATGTTCGGTTGTTGAAATATTAATAATGACACCCAAAGGTGAATGTCCCATTACAATAGCATGTTCGGTTGTTGAGATACTAATTTTTAAATCAGTGAATTTTTATTTTTTTGCAGCAGTTGTTGTGACCTGGATATTCTATTTCTATGGATAATTGTTTCAAGAAGAAAAAACAAAATCACTAATTTAATTATAAAGAAAAACAAAATCTTCTGAATTCAAAGGGCAACTGTGATGTCACACATGTTGCCAGATTCTTAACTAATTTCAAATGTTCACATCTCAGCCACCACAAATTGCTATTGCAATGGGACTTTCTTTTTTGGCGAGACTGGGACTTCAATTGTTCTATCTCATGGACTTTAAACAGTTATCATAGAATGTGTAGATGGCAGGAAAATAAGTTATCAGACACATAAACTGGTATGTTGCAGGACTCTCAGCATGTTAAAGAATCTCAAATAGATCATCATGCCCTCTAGGCTTGATGCCTTTAAACTAATCACACCAGTCGGTATACCTCCACACCAGTCGGTATACTTCAACACCAGTCGATATACCTCCACACCAGTCGATATACCTCCACACCAGTAGGTATACCTCCACACCAGTAGGTATACCTCCACACGGTCTCTGGTCTCTTGCACTAGTTCTATGGTCTCTGGTCTCTTGCACTAGTTCTATGGTCTCTGGTCTCTTCCACTAGTTCTGCGGATTCCGGTTCTTTCTCACCTTGCCCTGCTGTTTGTTGCCTCTCGCCTGGTGAAGCGATGATCCAAACTTTCTGTTCATGACCTTTTTGGACTTTGAGCGACCCAATTGCTGTGGCTGTATAAGGAAAATAACCTTTCATTACTCCCAGACTTCCAGATTCACTGACGAGCAACCAACTCTCCAAACATCGACAAATGGTCAAAAGAATGGTGTAAACTCTAATTGAACAAATAGTGATGTTTAAAAGGCAGCCTCAGGAACAGGGAGAATGTTTGCATACTCTGAGTATACTATGTGGTAGACATGAGTAATAACTAAATGTCAACAAAAAAAAAGGAATTTCACATATCTCACCATTAAATTTTGTGATTGGTCGATGCCCCATACATAAACAGCAAATGAGGTGACCAGTCCAGCAGATTTCTAGCATATTTGCATCAAGATAACATTATTTGCAATTCCATACTCCCAAGGAAGTGAGTTTAGCATATAAAGTAAATCATGTCATGTACATCATGTACACATCAAGGTTGAAATATGATCATTTCTCAGCATTTTACACCAACCAGCTCAGACATTTCTTATCAAGAATATGTTGCATTTTGTCAGCTAAAATTGTCATCTGGATTTATGTAAACATCTGTATATCTCATTTGCTGTTTTCAAAATGAACATACTTGTATTTTATTTATTGACAATTATCGGTTTATGCATATAATTTGTCGCCGAACAAAATGCCTAAAACTGCTTCTAAGATTCCTTTCTCGCTAATGAGTGTTACAATTGGCAAGATGAATGGAATAGTGTTGTTTTACAAGACGAACAACGGACTGAATGATTAAAACTGCACACTGTGAGATGAAGTCATATTTTGCTGGTCAAAGTCTGACAGAACCTTTAAATAAGCGTTTGCATGAACTCTGCACACATGTTGTTATGCACTTGCTAGGTCAAGTGCATAACAACAAAGAAATATCAACATGCTGATTGTTAACAACCTAGTTATGGATGGCAGGATTATCGACATTTTCCCTGTTATATTACCTTACAATATCAACATGCTGATTGTACACAACCTAGTTATGGAAGGCAGGATTATTAACCTGTTTCCCTGTTATATTACCTTACAATATATCAACACGCTGATTGTAAACAACCTAGTTATGGAAGTGATGTATTGTCCTAAACGGCTTTCCATAAGCACCACCTACATGTTTATTGCATGATCAGCGTTCCACATGTTTTGACCGATATTTAACAGAATACAACATGGCTGTTAGCCAGTCAAGTTATGCACGCTTGTTCGTCTCTCTTTATTGTCATTTGGAATAAATAGAACCCCATACACAACAGGAGGGCAGGATTATTAACCTGTTTCCCTGTTAAATTACCTTACAATATATCAACATGCTGATTGTAAACAACCTAGTTATGGAAGGCAGGATTATTAACCTGTTTCCCTGTTAAATTACCTTACAATATATCAACACGCTGATTGTTAACAACCTAGTTATGGATGGCAGGATTATTGACATTTTCCCTGTTATATTACCTTAGAATATCAACATGCTGATTGTACACAACCTAGTTATGGAAGGCAGGATTATTGAATGTTTCCCTTTTAAATTACCTTACAATATATCAACACACTGATTGTAAACAACCTAGTTATGGAAGGCAGGATTATTGAATGTTTCCCTGTTAAATTGCCTTACAATATATCAACATGCTGATTGTAAACAACCTAGTTATGGAAGGCTGGATTATTGAATGTTTCCCTGTTAAATTATCTTACAATATATCAACACGCTGATTGTAAACAACCTAGTTATGGAAGGCAGGATTATTGAATGTTTCCCTGTTAAATTACCTAACAATATATCAACACACTGATTGTAAACAACCTAGTTATGGAAGGCAGGATTATTGACTGTTTCCCTGTTTTCATTCTGGATGTGAGTCATTTTACTAGTTCCCCATGTGGAAAGTCTCTTGGCATTTTTACCTTTTTTACAATACTACATGCCTACATAACTGTCAAAGTTAATTATTCAACAAAATTCATACAGCCACAGATTCTTAACAGTCTGGAAGTTTTTACCCATTTACCAAGTATTATGTGGGCTTGCACTGAGGCAAATTCAAGTTCACCAAACTCTTCAGCTAGTCGGTGACACTTAGACTTTTATAAAGTAAGCATGAACATCTGAGGGACTCCCCCTCCCCCCACCCCCCTTACTGAAAAATCCAGTTAGTAAAATATTACACAAAAAGGCCATATAAAAGCCATCTCAAAGTTCCAGAAAAAGGGCAAATGCCTTTACCCCCCCCACATGGTTTCTGTGGACTGTTGCATGGTAGTTATAAATGTATAATTCATCGCCAATTTTTCATAATTGATAAACCAATGCTAGGATGTTTCCATACCACAGAGTTAAAAAATATGTATTTTCGTAGGATTGGAGAACTGTACGTTATGTTACTTTTTTTTAACCACTAAGGAATCAGCAAAAGAGATGAACAAAATGTAATATTTTCAGCATCACAACCAACCATCTTAGCTTGATGCACAATCTGATGAATGGTTCGTTAAAAATTTGCATTGAATTTCTTTTTCTGTGACTTGTTTTCAGTATATGCACATAATTTATGTAACAAACATATCATCTGTATACTGTCAACAGCTTCATCAGCAAGAATGACATTTTTATTCCGTCAGTTCGATGATCAGTGTATGAAGCCTAGATACAAATATTGCTGCTATAATTTTGCTATGTTATATGCACATCGAATGACCTCTGACCTTGTAACACTGTTGAGTTCATGGAACTGCTTAATATTGTTTGTGTGCTGACAATAACACAAACAAATACAAAAATACTCAAATGCATTGTGATTGCTTGCATGATTTAATGGTAAACAAAGCACAAGTGATTTTCAAAATGTGACATAAATTATTTAAAACAACAATTTTTTACTTCAAATAGGTGCATCCTTCCAAACAGCTTTTAATTATTGCTTGGGAGTTTTTTTCCCCTTTGACATTGGGGAAATTATGTTTAATCGTCACACACACGTACACATGTACCACAATGACTGTGTAGGTTTCTTTGCACAAAGAATAGACTACTGTCTACCAGAGACTGTCTTTTCAAAAGAATCCTTTGACTATTTACTGTAAATTTTTACCTGTTTTTTATTCGCCTTTGAATGATCTTTCTGATATTTCTTGTGTTTCTTCATCTGGCTCGTTTCCGACGAACTTCTGTTTGTGTTGGCCGGAGGAAAGTCGGCTTCTGAAATGAAAGAGGAAAGAAAGTGCAATTAAACAACATGCACTTCTTTCAGGGGTGACCTTGGACAACTAAAAATGGTTGACATGAATGTCTGTGTTAACTAGACCTTATAGGGATTGGTTGGTCATTGGCATCGATGCCCTCCCAACTGGAAGCGATGCCCCCTGAAAATTAATGGCCGTGCCCTCTTCCTCCAAAGACTGCAGTGCCCTCTTTACGAATTCCCCCACTTTTTCCTAATTCCGAGCATATTTTTCATCATGAAAGAGTAACTACATGACAGGAATTTTATGTAACAAATATTCACAATTCAAAAGAAACCCTTTAGGAAAGTACAAGTGTTTTTATTTATAAGCAGTGCTGTAAAACATACTGCATTGCTTTTGAATGTGGAACCTACATTCCCACCCGTAAAGTGTAAATTGATCATTACAAGTAACCAAATGTCTGCAGTCATAGTTTCATTTGAATTATGCATTTGAAGGCATATTTTGCAAATAATATCTCATTTTCAACGATCATGGATTATTCTGGGGTCTGGATATGGGGTATTATGCTATGGGGTATTATGCTATGGGGTATTATAGTATGGGGTAAAATTGTAGGATGGATGAAAATTTGGCTTCACCTTTTAATGTTTGCAGAGGGTTTTCTCCTACTTGGATTTTAACGGTTAAAGTATGATGCAACATTACAAATGCGCCAAACATATGCATGATTGAATAGGTGTTTGGTTGCTACAACTTTTGTTGGCTAATTATTGCTAAATGAAAAATACACCACGCACATCTTACATCTGAAAATAGAACAGACACGCGAAAACAGGTCCGTTCAGTTGTATGTTTAGCAATGCCCACTTACCTGGATACAAATCATTCAAACTATCTGGGGATTCGTCCACTTCTTCCCCGCTATCACTGGGAATAAATGACATCCCCAGTTGTACATCTTTGGCCAATTCTTCGGTCGCTGCCTCTGTTTCATCTTTCTCCTTCAGAGCTTTATCCTCTGTTTTACTCTTCAGAGATTTCCTCCTGGATTTGTACTCCACATTGTTTTTCTTTGCGTCTTCATCTTCGCAGAGAAATGCAATATGAAACAATCATGTCAAGGGTGGAGTAGGAGATGAGGATAATGATGGGGAGGAAGGATGAAGGTGGGGAAAGAGGATGGAGGTCAGGAGGGAGATGAAGGTTGGAGGGAATCAGGATGAAAAAACAGAGGATGGTGAATGTGGGGAGTAGGTTGGGACAGAGGACTAAGGGGAGGAGGTAGATGGAGGTAAGAGAATGGAAGTGGGAGAATGGAAGTGAGAGAATCGTGGTGGGAGATTGGAGGTGGGAGGATACAAGTGGGAAGGCAGTATGGAAGGCAGTTCAACCTTCTTCTTCTTCATTAATATTGTCTGGACTATTCCAAAACCTGCCAATCAGAGCTCACCAAATCCTCAATCATGCATGATATCTTGATATGGGGACTGATTTAACTATTCTGGCTACAGGGAAGAAATGATTGTTTATACTCATAGGCCTATATCTTGTTGTGATTTTCCTGCCTAAAATCATGAATTGGCTTGACATACAATCATGTGTGCATGAGAGTGATTCTTTGCGTGGCAGGATGTTTTCATAGAGGGGCATGAGTTGTTATGGAGGGGCATGTTTTTTGGGGGGCATTTTTCACTCGTTGAGAACACTGAGGAGATTGAGGAGGGAGGCAGATAGAGGTAAGGAGGGAAGATGGAGGTTGGGATGGAGGACGAAGATTGAAAGGGAGGATGAAGGTTGGGAGGAAGGTGGGGAGGAAGGTGGGGGGGTAGATGGTGGGATGATGGAGGTGTAGGATGGAGGTGGTGAGGATGATGAAGGCAGGGAGGATGGAAGTGGGAGGATGTAGGTGGGGTGTGAGGGTGTAGGTCAGGAGGGAGATGAACGTTTGGAAGATGGATGTGAAGAGATAGGATGGAGGTAAATAGGACGATGGAGGTGGGGAGCATGGAAGTGGGAGGATGTAGGTGGTGTGGGAGGATAGAAGTGGTGAGGGAGATAAAGGTTTGGAGGATCAAGATGGAGGTGGGAGGTAGATGTAGAAGCAGTTACATGGTATTGTATTAAGGTATAATTGAACCACAATGATTTTGCCTTACATTTGTTTAAAACGTCTTGGATGTACTAACAGTATACCAGGCTGAAATTTAACACAGATGATATCAACACTACACTATCTAGGCCTAGTTCAGCAAAAATTCTGGGACAAAATGCAACAATCATACAGTTATGGCTTAATTTCTTCACGAATATGGCGAAATATGATGTGAAAGATGCAGGGAGTCTTTTTTTTAATAACTAACAAGGGAAATGAATTGCAAAATCTTCTTTTGGTGAAAGAAGGGTAATTCTCAGGGCTCAAACCCTGATTATTGCTTTAATAAAGCCAACTTTTTTGCCAAATATGAAATTCACCCAATTTTCACGACTGGGTGCTTGGGATTTCCATGGTTAGAAAATGTTGATGACTACTGATTTAATAACACTCACATCTCTTCAGTTCGGTCTGGTATCGTTTACCCTTCACGTGGATCTCAACGTGTTGTTGGGTCTTGTTCACATAGCGGTGGGTCAGATTACAGTAAAGATGGTTTCTGAAAAAGGATATTTGTGATAAATTGGGTCACATTGTTGTAACATTATAATCACCTTTAATAAATTTATCTATGCAAGTATGCCGTGTGATTTTACCAAATGTGATATTAAGTTGTTGAATATGTCAGGGAGGCAGACAATTCCACACACCCCTGTTAAGGCCAACTTTAATGGTTTTTATTCTACCATAAATGTAACCTAAACATTATTAAGGAAGTGTTACTAAAACATTTGGCTTGAAAAGGCAAGTTCAAAGATATCCATCGATAGCTCAGTTGATTGAGGGGAGACTTTAGTGTCACGCTATCTTGATATCGCTAGGTCATTCGTTCGATTCCTGCTCTATGGAGCTTTTAAGGTGTGAGTGTAGCCTATCGGTAGGGTCCAACTGTCATTCAGGAGTCCCGGGTTCGAATCCCGATCAGGCCTCTTGTGACTTCTCCGTCGAAGCTGTGCTGCAGTTGTCTGTTGTTGATGGGGGTTCTGCTTCAAGTTGTTCGGCACGGCTGTCGCACAGTGGTGATGGACAAGTAGCTTATACCTCCCCAGACTTTGAGAGCAGGATGGGGTCAAACACCTGTCTCATTATCATCTGAGCACTTGGTCATCCACAATCATATCAGGCAGTCTGGGTTATATGTGGCATCTAGGACATACGTCCTTCCTGACCATTAATCTACTAAACTAAATAGGAATCTATGCAAAAGATGTTGCAGAATAATGAAGTTCTATACTTTTGTCAACATGCTGATTTTGTTAGGGATACCACTGAAATTTTTTTTAAAACAAAAATGGTCGAATATAAGAATTTGAGCCCTAAATGCCACTCTGGCTGAATTTTCTTGCAATTCACATGGTATACAAATATACCAATCTTTATCAACATTTATACAAATATACAATAGATGAAAGTTGAGAGGAATTAGATCAAGTGGAAAGAAAGATTAAACAACTCTGTGATCAACTCTGTTGATATAGAAGAAACACATGTAAAATATGCAGGATCAGACCCCACAATCTTGATCCTCCTCATAGGTACTATCCTGACTCCATGACTGAGGGGGGGGGGGGTCAACTCTATATTGGGAATGCTGGCACACTCAGGATCAGACCCCACAATCTTGATCCTCCTTTTAGTTATGTACAGTACTATCCTGACCCCATGACTGAGGGGGGGTCAACTCTATATTGGGAATGCTGGCACACTCAGGATCAGACCTCATAATCTTAATCCTCCTTTCAGTAGTATCCTGCAGGGGATCAACTCTGTAATGAGAATGCTGGCACTCCCAGGATCAGACTCTGCAATCTTGAGTCTCCTTTCAGGAAGTACTCTAACCCTACAAGGATAATCAACTTCAAAATGGGGATACTTGTGTCCTCAGGATCATACCCTGCAATCTTGATCCACCTTTCAGTGAGGATCCTGAGGAAGGGCATCAACTCTGTAATGGGGATGCTGGTGTACTCAGGGTTCAGGCCCTGTAATCTTGATCTTCCTATCAGGAATGATCCTGACCCTGCAAGGGAGTTCAAATCTGTAATGGTGGTGTAAATGTACTCAGGATCAGACCATCATATTCTTGACTCTTTTCAGGAAGGATTCCTTACCCCCAAGGGAGATCACAATTGCATTAATGTGCAGAAGATCACCATGCAACTGGGGCATGTTAAAAAGGCAGCGATTTTACAATACATAATTGACCTTTCGAGGCTTGTCCTATGCAAATTCTGCAATCCATTCAATAACTGTAAATATTAGAGGAGATTCTGATGGATATTTGTAAATGTTTCTCGTCCGGACTTTCCAAAATGGAGGTGCACGGTGGGCTTTTTATTCTCTATTTTCAAGGTAACTAGTCGGCATTTAGGCAATTTTCCCACAACGCGGAACCACTTGAGACATGTTTAGTGCCAGATACAGTGGTAGGCAAGTAATACTGTGTTTTAAATAACAAATTGAGTCTATTCTGAAAGTTCTGACTCATTAGAATTTCAGTCTATAGATTGTTTATTTTTTGCATTGATTTTTCAGGCATAAAAAAATCCAGACCACCTCCAGAAAGAAAACTTGTGGGACAAGAAACATGTTACAGTGCCATTACAGTGTATTACATCACCAGACCAACCTGTGGCTTTCGTCTTCACTTTTGACAAGGTGAGGCTCATACTGGGCATAATCAAACTCTTCCCCACGTTGAAGCCGTAAAAATTTCTTTCCAGTGATGTAGCCTTGAAGCGCTCCAAGATCAGCTGGCATCTCATGACCAGTAAGACTACACTTGACCTGAAATTCAAAATCAATGTTTATTTTCAGACCTAATGAATAAAGTACATGTGTATGTGAGAAAAGAGCCTAGCCATATGGAAACCTCATAATTTTCAATTATTTTTCCCAATAAAGTACCTTATGTTCTTTCTTCTCTCCATTCTATAGTGGTACTGGTTGTATGATATGTAAAAATTCCAAAACATTTTGCAGATTTTGGCAGTTATACCGTTACACATTACAAATTTACCATTGACTCATAGTCATAGCATTATAAATCAATGAAAACTCTTTTAAAAAAGCATGAATTTCAATTTGTAATTATATCCTTGAAGTAAAAGAGCATTGAGATCATTATTTCCTTTGACATTTCTTCTTGCTGAACTGTATATTGCATGGGCCCTAGGCCTATGCCCATGACAAACTTATATGTAACAATTAACATAGGGCCTAAGTGAGCATTGATGTGCCAAGTTTGGTATAGCCTAAGTAAATGTGAATTTGTGCAATTGTGAGGATAATGGCTAATGTTTGACACATTTGTACACTCAGAATAGCTACTGTAATATGATGCATTTGTAATATGCATAATATACAGTAGGCATTGTGGTCAGCTGCTAAATAGTCCTAGGCCTAATGTTAAGATAGGGGCCTAGCCTAGGCTCAGTGTTACTACAAGTTCCACACACATCCACACTACTCCTAGGCAAGAGGTTTGTATAATTTGGCATAGTCTACACTACAGTACTGTTCACAGGCTAGCCTAGACCCGTCCTAATGCAGGTTAGGCTAGGCATGTTATATATAACTCCAGCATAGGCCTAGGCTAGGCTGACTGGTAGTATTGCAATATAATGTTAGGCTACTCTTTGTCCGATTTATCGTGTTGTTTAGAACCTTGAAAGTCAATTATACCTTCCGTCCATCATTGATAAATGACAAAGATTTAAAATGTGCGACATAGGATTCAACTTCAGCGGATGTAAATTCCATTGTCCAAAATACTAAGTGCTTTATCCAAGCTTAACTCTCTGCTGCAAATATAACCTAAGCTAACTTAAGTTCAGGGGTTATATCATTAGACAAGCAACAATTTGGTTTCCACATGTAAATTGTGTATTACGAAACAATTATTTTTCCCAATAGGCCTATGAACTAAACTGCATTCGTATCCCGTATGGAAAGCCGTTGGCGACATGTCATCCCCGCAAGACTTTTGTCTCTCCCACCCCACCGCCCAGATTTTTTGTCCAAAATGAATGTGCTTTCAATGAAAATACAATATATTGAGAAATCCCAACGGGAAGGGGTATAGGATGGAGACACCACTTCCTGTAATATATTTTTGGCACAATTTCCTTTATTTTGATAAAATATTTACTACTTTGTCCCCAAAATGTAACCTTTTAATTTGCTGGAAATTTTTTGTGGACACATTTTTGTGGACACACACACTTCCGAGTGCGGGATAATTTCCCCCTTGTACTCCACTGGGACCCCCAGCAGCTATGGTGACTTTGCCATAAGGTACCCCTAACCTATCGCTAATGACCCACATCGACCGTTTCCATGGCAACCGTTCTCATATTGTTACAAATTGCTATATATATATATAGGACCAACAGCAAAGTGAGTTAGTGACTACAATATATCACCTATCCCTAACTTTTAATGGCCGGTGAGATAACAGCAAATTTTGTAGGTGTGATGATCTGATCTAATCAGTCATTCTGTCGTTCTAACTGCCCTTTATGAGGGTGGAGGTGGCACATAATGTTTGGAGATTTTTTTATTAGGATTATACGAAAGCCCATTAGTGCCATGCAAGTAAAAATGTCCAATTTGTAATAACAAATTAATAATTTGTTATAACAAATT
>JAODFY010022153.1:0-19665 GCA_027580055.1 Paracaudina chilensis | reverse complement strand
AAACACCTAAAGTTCTAGTTTCTTCTTCGTAGCTGGCTTTTATTATTTTCAAAAGGTGTATACACTTAATAAAACTCTAACAGAAGAGAAGCCTAATGTTAATGCCAAGAACACTGTTTAAAGGTGGTAGAAAAGTTTGGATACATAATTTGTGACTATTACATTCAAAATTCAGGTTCTTAATATTTGTTATAAGTGTTATGAAACTAATGTTTTATGAAACTATCAATACCCATTAACCTTTGTATTGGTTTTGTTACAAACATTGTGGTTACTTAATATTCCCATGGCAATATCAGTTTGCCCAATCAAACTTTTTTTTATTTGAAATTATGTCAATTAATGAGAACCATCCAATGAATAATTTAATCTGACCTTGTTTTGTAAAATTTACAAATGTTATCCCTCAAGCAAATAATGGGTACACATATAAATTGGGATATGTATGATTAGTAGAGAGCTCTTTTACTGCAAATTTGTAATTATAAAACACAAGGTCTGCCAGCCTCCACCCCCCCCCCTTCACAATAGGAAAAATTATGTTTCAAACTTACTGTCACTCCGTCCTGATGAGTTGCCTGTGGTGTAAGTGGCATTAAGGGACACCATGAGGTCACCGATGGTACCTCCTCCTCTCGTCAAAAGTAGCCTAATGCGACGTGGCTGATCATCACTTGATATACTATGGTCGGAATCGGTGGAAAATTGCACTAAGCCATAAGCATAATCACTGTCTCGGATTGTCAGCCGACCTTCCACCACACCAGATACCACAGCACCCCCAGTGGCAGAGTCGTTGATTAGTCGAATAGTAAACTGTTCGGCCTCTTCTGGGATCATGTCGTCGATTACAGTGAGGGAGATAACAGCTGAATCCGTTCCGTCCTCCAGTGTGACGGTGCCAGAGGCTGGGGAGATATCACCCATCATTGATTCATCAGTTGTCACCTCAAAATCAACACTGACCTCACCGAAAGTCCCTCCTGTGCGAATGACTACGAAGTCATTGACCTCTTCCTGACTATCCTCATCAACTACCACTGAGAGGGAAGTTTGGCCTTTGACCTCAAGGGAGAGCACCCCATGCTGATCGTCATTAGCAAGAATAATGATCTCACACTCTGAAGGGGAATCAAGTACCGCATCACCCAAGACTTGTGTGAGGGTAACCGTGATGGATTCGTCTAGCTCCGGAATGCGGTCCTCAAAGATTACCAATGATAAATGCTGCTCCCTTACCCCGTGGGTAAAGATCAATGAGCCGTTATTCGCAAAGAAGTCATTCCCAAGTTTGGCTGACAGGGCTGTTATTGTGTAAACAACAGTGACAGTGTCTGTGACGGGGCCTATCTGGGCACCATTTGACAAGCCACGATGAACCGCGATCTGAACGGTCTGTGCCACTTCCTGGAATCTGTAGGTAGGCCGAGAGAAGTGGATGGGGCTGTCATTTTCACCAATTGTCAGAGATAACGAGCTCTGTGACTCATTCCTTGTGGCTCCACCAGTGACAGAAATGAGATTGACTGTAAATATCTCATCAGTCTCTGGAAGCTGGAACAAGTAGAAAAAAGTTTCATGACATGCATTGTGTAAGAATTTTCAGTGGTTGTCCATTAGATAACTAACTTGTCATAGTTATGGTGGTCCTTAAAATATTAAGATTCTTTGGCTATTCGTTTCCAAAAATGGTCTACTGATTAATGTATCTGCCCTTTAATTGTACAACATTTACACAAAATATTTAAACATAATAAATATAACTAAGGTTTGTGTTCCACTTTTATTTACATTGCTCATTGTTCTTGATAAAGCATTTTTTTTAACCAATTTGGTATTTGTTAGGAATTCAATAGAAAACAATGAAATTTATACCCAAACATGGAATGTATCCTAGCTTAAATTTGGCCATCTGGCATCCAGATACTCTAATTTTGACAAGTTTGTGTTGCCTGTCTGTAAATCTGGTAGTCTCCGACCCCCAAGTGTCCAATAATTTCTAACACTGACAAAGATGTTTCATGTCTAACAATTAAGTTGGGGTGGGGGTGAGAGAAAATAAGTTTATTTTTACATCATCAGGCAGAATGGTAAGGACCAAGGTCACTGATGTGACTCCCTCTTCAAAGACCAGAACGCCCAGAGATGGAGAGAGGTCCTGGTAAGAATTGATGCTGTCCCCTGTCACCTGATAAAAGAAGGTATCACAACAATAATATTAAACAATTATTTAAAAATATTTTAAAAATTATCATACACTACTTAGACAGGTACCTCTTCTATGGAAAGTAATTGACACCCTACAGACGTAAACAGATAAATAGTTGACACCCCCCCCCCCCAAAAATGGGGAAAAGACTAATTTATGTCTGGCATAATTTCAACAACTTTGTGCTGTTTTATGGAGTTTTTTTGGCTATGTACATATGTACAATACTTACCTCATACTCTGTATTTCCAAAATTATTATTAGCTACAGTAGTGGTCACCTCATCCTTCCCATTCTTGCAGAGAGGTTTATATGAGGGGAGTTACTAATGAAAACAGATCAGCTGATTAAATTCTTTATCTTCTAGACCACAAGTTCCCAACCTGGGGGTTTTCATCTCAAGGTTGTGAGACATGGGTCTTAGGGGTGTGACAAAATTATTTTGAATGTTCATTTCATGATGGGTGTTCATTTCATAAAGGGCTGAGATCGCTGTTCCCTGAGGTGTCGTGTGACAGCAGGGAATGTTTGAGATACAACTGTTCTACACTGGGGCGAAGAGATCTTAAATATATCACAAAATGTGATGAAATTCAATTGTATGTTTGATGTCTCAAAGAAGTGAGTAGCAAATCCCACCCTATCCAATAGGTATGTACTATCAGATTACCTGGAATGTGACAGTTACAACACTGAAGGTCCCTCTTAGCCTGGACAGGGCTATAGAGACTGTGCTTGGTGCGTCTTCTTCAGTAACTCTCAAAGGCGACACCTAAAATAAACCAAGTACGCATAGTAGTGGTTATGAATTTATGATGCCTGTCATACTCAGGATCTGATCCGAGTCTGGCACAAATCAAAATGATACTATAAAACATTTAGATCCTTAAGTGAATATCATATTGGCAAGTTATTTTACAACAACAACATTGAAGTAACATAGATTGTCCTTTTTTTTATGTACAACATAGCCAACTGTATTCAATATGTACAGTCTACAATAAACTACAGTATATCCATACATAATACATGTACGGAATTAAGCAATAATGACATTTCAAGAATTGTACATTGCGTCCCAGATGCCCCAACTCAGAATCAATGACTTAATGATTTTTAGTGTTTCCACAGGGTATCCAGGTACCCGACCGACAATACTACTTTCCAGTTCCGAAGTTGCTACCTGAATCCAACATATCCCATAGCCTAGGCCAGGCCAGGCCTAACATTAGCCCTAAAAACAAGTGGGCCGACTGAAATGCTTTACCTTATATTTTACACCAAAATGTCAGAAAAATTATGAAATTAACATATCGGGCCCATCCCTCCTCTGACCTCTCATTATGACATCATAAAAACACATAGAAATAAGACTTTTTTTCAAACATTTGGCATTTATTACATCCTGGCAGTTGGCAAAATTGATGTGTAGATGATGATGTACAATACTGTGTACATAATGTCTCAGTGACTTGTTTTCAATCAGAAAGTATTATCTGTTTTTTAAATTTATTTTAATCATTAATGTTTAAAAACAATTCAAAAATTGTATTATTTTAACATATTACTGATATATTGGTGCTTAAAATGTGAATCAATTATGTGATTGGCCAGGATATTACTGATAATGACGTCATAAGTTATGACACACGTGGCTTCCTAACTGTACTGAAATCATATATAAATAATGCCATCCAATCAGTGATCATTTTAAAATTTACATAAATTTGGTGTTTGGTGATTTAGTTACATTTAGACATCAGATTAAAATGTCAAAACAATTCATCGTTGGAATTTCTGCTTTACTGCATGTAGGCCTAAGTAAACGTTAGATGCCCAAATTTTGTAGCCTACCACTGTAATACTTTTTTACTTTGAACGTTGAATGTTTGTTTACTGATAATATTAATAACATTGCTTCAAAAAAACTGCAAAATAATGTCACAATCGGAAAGATCATACTCTAAAAAACGTTTTTGTTAAATTGAATGTACGTTGGCCTTTTTTAGAGAATATTGAACAGGATTTAAATAGTGATGTTTTCATGAGCATACAGCACATGTAACGTTAGAACTTTAGGACTGTACAGTACAGTGTATCTGCATATAGTGAGTGATGCAACAATGTGAATGTGGGAAAGAGTTTTACAAATGTCTTAATTATCAAGTTATTAATGTTTTTTATTTACCTGAATGCATTTTTAAGAAACAATATCAACATTCGTTCAGACTTATATATATGGATAATATACCATTTGCTGGATGACTTATGCAATAATAGGCCTAAGTTTTAATGCAACAAGCATGTTCTATTGTAGCTAGGCAGCTAGGCAACGATAGTGATCGTCTAAAACATAGGCTAGCTCGCAAGGGTATTTGCCTAACTTATGGTTAGGCAAACATTTGCAAACATTTTGCCTAACTTATGGATGCCTAACATTAGGCATTACCAAAAGAAGAAAACGGCAATCAAATCAAAACTTGGTTGCGAACTTGTATTTTTAAAAGATGGAGGTGATGGATAAAAAAGCCAGGCATGACAATTTTTCCCTAAATTAAGCCGCGTAAAAAAATACTAAATAAAAATACTAATAAAAATACTAAATAAAAATACTAAACAGATTTCATTAAACGGTGGTCTTGTCGTAAGTCCATATATTGTTGTACACTACTACTGTTGTACATAAATTAACCCGTCGTAGGCTGTACAGAACATTGTTTTGAATACATGCACAATGTCGTACGACAATATAAACATAACACCCGACACATACGGTTTTGACGTCATATTAAGTTTGCTGGCCAATCACGCAATTTGTCACTAATTTGTAAAATATATACCTTAAAAATGTAGATTGCAAAGAACAGCTAATCAATTCAATCTTAGTATGTTAATACATTTTTTAAATGCTTTTAAAATGTGTAAATGTTTCTAATAACAAGTAAAAGAAGACCATAAGAAAACTGTGAGAGCACTTAAAGCATGGAAAATGTATACACTTTTATTTGAAAGTGATGATAATAATATAAAATGCAGTAACTTTATAGACATTTAATTTCAAGAAAACGCGGGGCTGATATCTAGCCAATATCGGCAGATTTGGCTAATTTTGCCGATACCGATATTTTGCTGATAACAGCAATATCGGCCGATACAGATATTGTTAACCGACAATCGAATCTACTTTTTTCACGTTAATCCATATCTAGGAATATATATGGTATAATATATATGGTATAATATATATGGTATAATATATATGGTATATATATATATATATGGTATATATATATATATATATATATATACGGCTGGTTGGCATTGGGCAATAAGTGGGGCAGTGTTTCCTCTTAATTAATTGAGTAAAAATACCCCATTTCTAAATATTTTACTCATTACTAAAGATGGTACATGTGCACATATATGCGAGCATGAAGCCTTAATACCTGGGGTCTTAGGTGCTTTCTAGTGCCATATGAGCTGTTTTTGGTAATAGTCATATTTTCTGAAAAGTCAGGAAATTCCTGATTAGATCCCTCTTAATGATTTGTACATTCATTTCAGCTGGGCTTTCTTGATTATCGAATATAAAATGTCAAGAGCTGCACTAATTTTTATCATAAAACAAATATAGGTAGTTTACCACCCCTTTTGTGTGAGTGATGTTATTGTTTAATTGAAATTACAACAGAAGAAATTGACCTTCTTTCGCATAAATATTTAAATTTTGGTTATCCAGAAAGTATTGATTTTTTCCTGTAAAAATGATCTACTGCCATTGATGAAACAGAGTTACAACATATTTTGTTGTTTTCTTCCCTTCTGTTTTCAATGTTACATTAATGAATCTAGTTAGGTCCATGGTCGGATAGTCAAAATAGGCATCCTTGTTTGTTGGAGTCCACACATGTGTGTGTGTGTGCATATATGTGTGACACTTGCTTGGGTATGCTCTATCCCAATGTGGGAAAGTTGGATTGAATCCATACTTGGACTATAGATACTGACTAATTTGAAATATTTATTCCAACAATAAATTCACTGTTGCAGTTACCACAACAAAATTAATTAAATTGGATTACTACGAAGGTGCTGACAGATTTAATAGGTCTAAATGTATACACTTGTTGCATTGGTAGGAGATTCAAGCTATCAGATTTTTAGCTGATGACCTCTCTTGACCTCAAACCATCATAGAATTGCACCAAAAATGAAAGGTTTCATGTACTCTTTGCCGAGATTCTATCTGCTAAGGTTGACATTTGTAAAACTTATCATTCCCCAGATTAAATTTTTTTACCCCTGCTGACCACAAATGACCTTGGAACTGCACTAATAATGATAGGGTTTGTGTACTCAAATGTTGCTACAATAGTAAATATTATCATCCTCCACATATTGTGTCAAATGACCTTGGAGACCATACAAACAATAGGGTTCGTGTACCCTATGAAGCGAAGCTACATGCTTAGTATTAAATTTGTAGATGTTAATGTTTTGCAGTTGTCATGACTATAGGCTTTCGGTGTATGAACCATGGTGACCTCAAATGACCTTGAAACTGCATTAAAAATGATAGGGTTCATGTACTCCATGTGTGGAAGCTACATGCGGAGTAAGATGTTTGTACCTGTTGACCCCCTGCTGACCTCAAATTAACTCAAATTAATTAAAAATAGGGTTCATCTGCTCCATGTGGGGAAATTACACACCAAGTGCAACATGTGTACACTTTAGCGTTCTCCAGATAACTGGATTAAGACCAAGTGTAGCACACGCACACACATACGCACGTGACTACACATGACTGCATAGATTCCTTATGGCAAGAAATAAAAACGAGAACAACCAATGCATTAATTATGGTAAAAATACATTCTAAAGCAGAAAATAAATAACCTGTTTACAAAAATTACTGAGTGTAATTATCATAATGTAATTATCTTAACTTCATCGTCACTATGAATGCCACATATCAAACTGGATAATCAGCCCTGATAGGATTTATTGGTGTCCTAGGTGTCCTAGGTATTATTTTACCCTAAGAAATTTTTTGATTGTGCAAAATTCAGTTTCCAGGATTTGAATGTCACTTACAATTGGCATGATTAGAAACTAACTAGCCAAACTAACAAACATTCATGTGGAACACCACAACTAGGTATTTGATTAGGTGCAGAACACCACAAGTTAATGTTTATGTATATCTTAATTACCTTTTATAGGTGGTGTAATTCTAACATTCATATGGAACACCACAACTAGGTATTTGAGTAGGTGCAGAACACCACAAGTTAATGTTTATGTATATCTTCATTACCTTTTATAGGTGGTGTAATTCGAATGACCATTTCACTGACAGTCATCTTAATGGAAGCCACACATAACATTACCTATGGTTTACCTATCATGTTGGTCCTCATCACTGCAAAGTGGGTGGGAGATATCTTCAACCATGGCCTCTATGACATCCATATTGAACTCCATAGTGTCCCACTTCTCAAGTGGGGTCCTCCACCAGTGTCATCACACATCAAGGCTGGGTAAGTTGAATTGTCTCATTCTGTGGCCTCTATGACATCCATATTGAACTCCATAGTGTCCCACTTCTCAAGTGGGGTCCTCCACAAGTGACATGGCATCCATATTGAACTCCATAGTGTCCCACTTATCAAGTGGGGTCCTCCACCAGTGTCATCACACATCAAGGCTGGGTAAGTTGCATTGCCTCATTTCTTCTGTGGCCTCTATGATATTCATATACAGCATAATATTAATATTATTGTATGTGTATTATTGTCCTGTAGAGATGTTATAGCTAGCTTATAGCTTTTGTAACAGCATAATTCTAATATTATTTTCCAACAGAGATGTTATGAACAAGCCTGTAGTCACACTGAACACCGTAGAAAATGTTGGCCGGCTGACAGATAACCTACTGAATAATGAGCATAATGGCTTCCCAGTCATTGACCCTTATGATGAGGTGGGTATGCATAACTGCATCTAGGATTAACGGCATAGATGATTACTGTGTAATGTGAACAACAAATCATGAATAATCCAATTTCATGTAAAACAGATAACTGCATGTAGGATGAACGGCATAGATGATTACTGTGTAATGTGAACAACAAATCATGAATAATCCAATTTCATGTAAAACAGATAATTGCATCTAGGATGAACGGCATAGATGATTACTGTGTAATGTGAACAACAAATCATGAATTATCCAATTTCATGTAAAACAGATAATTGCATGTAGGATGAACGGCATAGATGATTACTGTGTAATGTGAACAAAAATGCATGAATAACCCAATTTCATGTAAAACAGATAATTGCATGATGAACAGCATAGATGATTACTGTGTAATGTGAACAACAAATCATGAATAATCCAATTTAACAAATGGTAACTTTAATAATATATAGGGTACTATCCAGAAGGCTATTGAGTTTAGTGTGGAGGGAATGTGTCTGTGAGAATCACATTTTCTTGTTTAATATTTCAGAATGGTGCTCTTGGTGGGACGTTCCGTGGCCTGATCATTAGATCGCAACTATCTGTATTACTAAAAAATAAGGTTTGCATATATATACTGTATATATATATATAACTGTGAGATATATAAAATGGTGAGATATATAAAACAGTGAGATATATAAAACTGTGATATATATAAAATGGTGAGATATGTAAAACGATTAGATGTATAAAATTGTGAGATATATAAAATGGTAAGATATATAATACAGTGGGATATATGAAACTGTGAGATATATAAAACTGATATATATATATATATATATAAAACTGATATATATATATATGAAACTGTGATATATATATATAAAACTGTGAGATATATAAAACTGAGATTAATATATATATATATACATATATATATAAAACTGTGATATATATATAAAACTGTGAGATATATAAAATGGTGAGATATATAAAATGGTGAGATTCAGCCACCATAATTTTGTTTAAGTTTTGTGCCATTGAATCTTCTGAAGTAAAAATCAAAACAGTATGCCATTACAAATTGGTAATTATTTTGAATGTAGAAACTGACAGTATGAGACGAGCTGATATACATCAACATGTTCAATATATTCCAGTTAATGGTCTGATAGAACAGTTTCATGTGGAAAAAGGTTTCGGCATGGAATGTTATTAGATCATAAATTATATTCCAGACACTTGTTTGATAGAAAAGTCTTGGTGATGATATATACCCTTCAAATGTAATATTTCAGTAGCTTGGTTTGAAGACCATTTTGTGAATTGCTATATACCCTTCACATGTAATATTCTACTCTTAATGTTCACATGTAATATTCCAGTTGTTTATAGAAAAGTTTGTGAATTGGTTTGATGCCCTTCACATGTAATATCTAGTAACTTGGTTCTGGGGTGTTATTATAGCCTTCTCATGTAATATTCTAGTAACTTGGTTCACAGAACAGTTTCTGAGGTGTTATTATATGCTTCTCATATAATATTCTAGTAACTTGGTTCATAAAACAGTTTCTGGGGTGTTATTAAAGCCTTCTCATGTAATATTCTAGTAACTTGGTTCATAGAACAGTTTCTGTGGTGTTATTATAGCCTTCTCATGTAATATTCTAGTAACTTGGTTCACAGAACAGTTTCTGGGGTGTTATTATAGCCTTCTCATGAAATATTCTAGTAACTTGGTTCATAGAACAGTTTCTGTGGTGTTATTATCGCCTTCTCATGTAATATTCTAGTAACTTGGTTCACAGAACAGTTTCTGGGGTGTTATTAAAGCCTTCTCATGTAATATTCTAGTTACTTGGTTCATAGAACAGTTCTGGGGTGTCACTGTTCATATATAATATTCCAGTTATTGGTTCATAAAACAGTTTCTGGGGTGTTATTATTGCCTTCTCATATAATATTCCAGTAACTTGGTTCATAGAACAGGTTCTGGGGTGTTATTGTAGCATTCTCCTGTAATATTCTAGTAACTTGGTTCATAGAACAGGTTCTGGGGTGGTATTGTAGCATTCTCCTGTAATATTCTAGTAACTTGGTTCATGCAGAAAGTCACTTATTGTATGTCATTGACCATGGTTTTATCTTCCAGGCATTCACCTCCTGGCCAACATCTCATGAACCAAGAAAGAAGATTGAACTGGATGACTTTAGGAATGAGTATCCTCGATTTACAGAGATTGCTGATATCAGCATCACTGACAGAGAGAGGGCATGCTCCATTGACCTTCGACCTTTCATGAATCCATCACCTTATTGTGTGTCAAAGGTAAAAACAATCATTAGCATAGAAGCTAATACTCAGGATGTAGATTTGCTATAATGACTAATGAGTACAGTGAGTGTCCGCCATGACAACACACACTGATCGTTTTCAGTCTCAAAGTGAATTACCCATAAAAATTTATGGTTGCCCACACATAAGAGCAAGATGTCTAACCTACTTGGGTGAAAGTTGTTTGCCATAGCTCAAACATGATTTTACAAGTTTGGAATTTCAAATACTAAAATGCAACTCAGGAACCAATCAGGTTAATCAGATCATTCCTGGATGTTCCAACCACGAGCACTGTCGGTAAGCAGAACTTACACACATATTAACAGCAACCCAGAAACTACACACATATTAACAGCAACCAGACTGTGAGATACTATAGTTGACACGTGAATGTCACCATAACAAAATTCTTCAGTCGTTCCACATTTGTTTGAGCTTTGATGATTAAAACCTCGATCATACAAGAACCTTTAAAAATATTGTTTTGGTGGAAGTCATCTAAGGTAAAAAAGTGTAAAAATATTAACACCATAACTTGAAAAGGACAACTTAAAACTCATAGGTCTTCTTGCTATATTCCTATTAGTGAGTATAAGATCCATAGGCCAATACATATGAAGGCCAATGCCTATGAAGGCCAATACATATGAAGGCCAATGCCTATGAAGCACAATGCCTATGAAGCGCAATACCTATGAAGCGCAATACCTGTGAAGGCCAATACCTATGTAGGCCAATACCTGTGAAGCGCAATACCTGTGAAGCGCAATACATGGGAAGAACAATACCTATGAAGCGCAATACCTATGAAGGCCAATACCTGTGAAGGCCAATACCTATGGAGCACAGTACTTATGAAGCACAATACCTATGAAGGCCATGCTCAGTATGGAAGTTTCTCACAATGTATAAAGAACATTTTGTGTTTTGGGAGAAGGTCTCTCGAAGTCAACATTAGTAAAGACTGATAAATTTGTATAAACATGCATGCAGTACCTAAACACTGGAAATGATTATTTGTTGTGTATCTTTCTATGAATACATATAAAATGTATATATTGGAGGATATCATCTGAAGATGAAACTCATTCTGGGTGTATAGGTTCTTAATTGATTGATTGAGTTTTCTCTTGTTTAGTTAGATATGTCAACAGTCATCTGAGATCAGCAGAGGTCAAGCCATAAAACTGTAAACAAACCAGAAAGCCAAAAAGGCTTAGTGGTTCCTTGATTGTTAAATGGCTGGAAAGTTGTATAAAATCACTACAAATATTGCAGGTCACACAAGATATAACAAGTATGAACTTGATCTGACCAAGCATGGTTGTCATTATATATATAAAAGGTGTTAGCATTTGACCTCTGTTGACCTCTGGCCTTTACCAGAACAATAGGGATTATGTACTCATTATGGCAAACATATATACCTATTATATAACTTGACCCTGAGGGGAGGTATGGTTGTTTACAAGCAAAAAGCACCCAAAATACCTAAATTTCATAAAATTTATTTTTTACCTCAAATGACCTCTGACCTGCACTATAATCAATAGGGACCATGTACTCATAAATGAGAAACTTACAATTTGTACAATTCACAAACAAATTCACAAACAAATTTTCTATTTTGGTCGAAACATTGAATTGGAACAAGACCTGACCAGGCATGGTGGACACACATGTTTAACCTCTGACCTCTCCTAAAAACAATATGTATCATGTACTCTTTATGAGGAACATGCATACCAAGTATGAACTTTATATATAATCAGGCATGGTCGACTTCTTGTGTTTACAAGCAAATGCATCACATGAACACACACATATATGCTAGCATGACTGCATAGATTCCTTGAGACTTCCTCAAAGAATACAAAATGGAAAACACAATTCCATTGAAGAAGTCTGGGTTTGCTACATTTGGATAATAACTTTCACTAGTGTGCATTTCAGTAGAAATCTTATTGCATCTAGTAAATAAATGTCATGACAATAGCAAATGCTAGAATTTATAATACTCTTTGAAATGTTGGTACCCAGGCAAGGAATGAGAGCACAGTTTATGCACTTACTTGAATGATGCAATTTTGTTTACATCGACAGGAAGCGTCGTTACCTCGGATATTCCGCCTCTTCAGAGCTCTTGGTCTGAGACATCTGGTGGTAACAGATGATCATAATCGGGTATGTAAATGATCGCTAAATATCAAAGTAATATAATTGAATCCTTACCATAATTCAACTATTGAAAGTATATAGATACGTGTGTGTGTGTTTCTGGAAGAAAATGTGTATAAAACACTGTAACACTCTTATACATATTCATGAGTGTGTTTCTAATAGTCAATGTGTTATACAACACCATAATGTTCTCATACATATTCATGAGTGTGTTTCTGGGGGACAATGTGTCATAAAATACCATAATCTTCTCATACACATTCATGAGTGTTTCTGGGAGACAAGGTGTCATAAAACACCATAATGTTCTCATACATATTCATGAGTGTGTTACTGGGAGACAATGTGTCATAAAACACCATAATTTTCTCATGCACATTCATGAGTGTTTCTGTGAGACAAGGTATCATAAAACACCATAATCTTCTCATACATACTCATGTCACTTTAATATGCAGCCATGTTTAAATAATGCAAGAAATTGTCTGACAAAATATTGTGATATATAAATTAGATATTAAACTGCCAATTTTAATTTAATTTATTTAATTAACTTGATTAGAAACAGATGACATGTATTGACTTGATCTTGATCAGAGCATAGTACCCCTGTACCAGTTACAATGGGTACCTGAGCATAATACTCCTGCACCTAGTTGCACTGGTTGCTTGAGCATAGTACTACTGCACCCAATTACAATGGGTACCTAAGCATAGTACTCCTGCATCCAGTTACGATGGTAAGCTGAGCATAGTACTCGTACACCCATTTACACAGCATACCTGAGCATAAGTACTCCTGCACCCAGTTACATGGAGTACCTGGGTATAGTACTCTTGCACTAGTTACACTGGGTACCTGAGTATAGTACTCTGCACCCAGTTACACTGAGTACCAGAGTAAAGGGAAATAAATGATAAATGCTTGATATCTGGTCATATAACCTCATTTGCTTGGAATCTGCTAGACTGGTCACCTTTAATTTATTGCATGTACTGAACGTACCTCATATAACAATGCATAACCTCAGCTGATTGTGATTTGCATTTGGCATATTTCTAGCACAGCAGGATGGCATTGGATCACCTTTGGAGTGGCTTTAAAACATCTTTTTAAGAAGTTTTCAACAGTAAACTTTCCTAGAGAAGTGTTTTTGTTCCGAACAGGTTCCGAAGAGGTGATTCGTACAGAGGCAACGGCCGGCCCTAGGTGTACCCACCCAAACCCTCACCAGTGGGGGGAGACTACAACTTTTCACCAACTATTGGACTCGCATATCTGTGATTTTGGAGACTAATTCACTTCAAAACCCTCCAAACAGAGCTCAGACCCAGACTAAAGGCAGAACAGACTATCCAAACTCACAGACCTTGTCCATTCAAACAAAGAAGCAGGTCACAGACTCGCATTTGCCAAGCCTAGTCGACACGATAGGGGTGTGCAGACTACATATATGGCCTATCCAGAACTGGCAAAACCACTACAGCCATGCAATCGATCCCATCAGCAAATTTGTCCAGTGCGCAGTAGACATCCTACCATTCCTCAACTGGTGGATATGCCAAGCCAACATAAGGAGAGATGAACTACCTCATTTGTCCATAGTCATGACAGATGCCTCAATGAAGGGCTTGGGCACCACATGGGAGCCTAGTTGTCCAGAGCCTAGTTACCCAGGGCCTTGGGACTCCCCAAGGATCATTCAAACACATCAACATCCTGGAGACAGAGACGGTTTCAGAGCCATTTCCCATTGGGGCACCAGCTCAAGAACCCCTTTTCACCATACTGTCACACGGACAACTCAACAACCGTAGCCTATATCAACCACCTAGGTGGCACAAAGTCTCCAGAACTTTTATAAAAACCGGGAAACTTCTACAGCTCTGCGAGTCCCTTTGAAATATTCTCTGGGCTTCCCACCTCGTGGGCAAGGAGAATGTTAGTGGTAGATGCCCTCTCCAGTGGAATGCTGAAGGGCACAGAATAGACCTTAGCCCAAACTTGGGCAGGCCACCTGTTCAACATTTCCTGGAGACCATAGACGTATTTATAACTGCAGAGAATGCCCGCCTCCCTAACTTCCAGACATTTCCAGGAGATAGCGTGGCAGATAGATGCTTGCTTACGCCTTCCTACCATGGTGCCTGATTCACAGAGTTCACTCCATCCTCCAAAAATCCAGTGCTGACATGTTCTTAATAGCTCAGTTTTGGCAACACCAGTCATGGTTCCCACTCCTGATGCACCTACTGACAGACCTACCCTTTCGGTTCCCCATGACCAAGAAGTTATTAATGCACAACCGAGACAATGTCTGGCACCAGAATCTGTCCAGCCTACATGTCTGCCTGGAAAATATCAGGAAACAGTTGCAGTCACAGGGACTTCCACAAGAGGTTGCTGACATTGCGACCATTGCTGACATTACTCTTTTGATCCCCTGGTGGGATAAGTCGAACAAGTCACGTTCTTCCTGACTTCGACAATGGGAGACAGAATAGTACCATTAAAAAGTACAGATCAGCCTTTGTGTTTTCCTGACGGCTCCACCATAGGGAACACCCAGACTTCCATCTTCTTATGGTTATGTTCAACAAATGTCCACCAACACGATGTTTGGCAATTAATGTCTTGGTCGATTGAAAATATCTTGAAAGCACTTGGCAGCTGGTGAAATCTTTGAGCCACTTCACATTGCTCCATTGGAACTGTTAACACATAAAGCACTGTTCCTGCTAGCAGTGGGTTTCCTTAGGTTCGACCCACACAGGTTCGACCCGGATCCCATCTTCCTGGTGAAAAATCAGACAAGTTCCTTCACTCAACAAGAATTTTTTCTGCCAGCCTTTGACTCCATTTAACCATTCAGAAAAAACTGCCCAGTGAGAGCCCAGAAATTGTACCTGGAGAAGACCAAACCGATCAGAAACCATGATCAACTCTTCTTACTCCCAAGTAGTCCTTACTTCACACCAGCCTCAAAGGCAGCAATCAAAATAGGGTCCCGGGCAAATTGCCTCAGCATTGTTATATGAGGTAAGTACAGTACGTGCTATAAATTCAACAAAATTCACCTGATTTGGGAATTTATTAGCGACATACTTGCCTCATATAACCACCTGTCCATCCTACCTCGTTCCGGACCTCTTCACCATGGATTGCCTAGAGTTGTCAGGGACAAATTCTCTACCAAAGTCTCCCTAATACTCACCGATTTGACCTATCACCTAACTGTGATATAATTATCGTCCGAGACAATAACTACTTGGCCACAGGATCGGCACAACCATCCTTAAGGTGAACCGAGTGTTTAACTTATATCTACTCACCTGGTTGGGTTTTTTAAGCGACATACTTCAGCACATCTCCATGTCATTCCTGTTTCAACCATCATTCATTCATTTTAACATATTTGTATCATATATCTCTCCCTCTAACCCATGCTCTCCTTAGTGCACTCGTACTTCTCACAATAGCTTCCAGCTGGGAGGCTGAAATAGGAAGGAAGCCATCTTGCTGTGCTAGAAATATGCCAAATGCAAATCGCAATCAGCTGAGATTATGCATTGTTATATGAGGTATGTCACTAATAAATACACAATCCAGGTGAGTTTTGGTGATTTTGAGTCTTATTGACTACGTCTTATTGAGTCTTGTTGTCTCACACAGGTGATTGGGATTGTGACACGTAAAGACTTGGCTAGATTCAGATACAACAGTCACAAGAGCAGAGGATTACAAGAGCTACCAGTGGTCTCATTGTAACAGGATCTGCATCTGGACAAGAGATATACATCCTATGGACAAAATAATCTTGGTCACATTTCATAGAAGAGAGATTAGTGAAGTTGTTGAATGGTCTCAATCTTCAAGCTTAATTTGGCATGAACTATTCAAAGCTACCCAAAAAATTATTTCTTTTTTTCTGCTGATCAATCACAGACCTGCCAACCTTTCGTGTACAAAAATAGGGATATTTTTTAAAAAAATAGGGAGATTTGCAAAACCCAACTGAAATAATATGAAACAGTAGAGAAAACCTATATTGCATATCACGAACTATTTCGGGCACAAGATTTTCGAGATGCTACTGTACAGTCAGTGTGTCTGCTTGACAGATGCAATTTTCAAGGTGCACTCCACTGCAGTTAACAGTTAGTATAACGAATGTAAACACACCAGCAAATGATTCATTCTCTCATTCATTCATTTCTAGTGGAAACTTGCAAAGTGGATTTATTTCATGTCCCAACATACGGTAATTCGCAAAGAATAATCCTGAAAACTTCAGGAATATATTTCTTTAATGGGATGACCCCAAAACCGGGAGATTGACTCATGAAAACGGGAGGTCGTGATATTGGAGTAAAAAACGGGAGACTCCTGGTAAAACCGGGAGGGTTGGCAGGTCTGCATCTGCCAAGTTGCGCGTATCTCGGATCAGTGAATGGGAACAAACAAAACATATGCCTAAGCCTAGGCCTTTATAAACATTAGGCCTACCTGTAACTTGTAAGGCCTATGACATATAAATCAATGTTAGGCCTAGGCCCAATTTTATATTGACCTATGATGTTTTGTGTAACGTACCATAATATTAGGCCTAGCCTAGATCCTGCTCATGGACAAGGCTAAGCAGTGCAAGACAACTCTAGCAGTGTATTGCTAGGCATATACCGGCCTAACGACAACGTTAGGCATGGGTGGGCTATGTATAACTTGGCATTAGGCCTAGCAGGCTCTAGCCTAGACGAGGCCTACAATACATTTGAAACAGTCGAACCGTTTATACAGTTACCTAGCCTACCAACTTAGAACAAATTACTCAGTACAAACCACAGAAACAAACACTCACGTTTTAAAAATAATAACTTGGCAATCGCATCCAATGTACGACAAATCAAGATAACATTGTCCTGGTTGTTCTCATATATATCGGTGAATATTCGGATTCAGAACATTCCACAGGTGTTGTTTTTAACATGTTTAACTTTACAATAACAACAGTAACAGTAAATCAGTAATGTTTCATGTATATATGTAGCATAGACAGAGGTAATTTATGAATTACGCGTTATGCAAGATCCTCGCAATGTAAGAGTATAAATGAGGGCAGTATACGAAAATAAACACGAAAGAAAATGTCTCCCTACATCTTTTTTCATAAAGCATGATACACATTATAGAAACACCGTGGCAGTTTTGTCCCTAATAGGAACAGGAAGTCGGTCTGACGGCGTCCCCATGAAGGCAACGCAGGTACGTGGCCCGCCCGCGAGATTTATTCCCAGGATTTTCCATAGATTTCCATAGAATTTATGCATTTTTGAAGTTGTAGGAATTTTAACAATTTTGATGAATATTTCACAAAATGACCTCGCTTGTGTCCCGGCAGAAGGTAGCCCATTTTTGTGTGGGGTGAAAATTTGGAGATGGGTGTGCTATTTTTACAACATAAAATTATCTCAAAACATTGCATTTTCAGCACTTATATTTTGGACCATGAATATAAAATATTCGGGGAGCATCTGGGAGGCACTAAAAACATATCTGTGGTCCAAGCCCCATAACGGTACCGGTAGGCCTACATCACAGCAAATAAGCTGATCAGTCTAGCATATTTCTAGCATATTCAAGGCAAGAGTTGGGAGCGTAGCCTATCGGTAGCCTAGTGTCCGACCTGCATTCGAGAGTGCCAGGTTTGAATCTCAATCTGGCGCCAGTGTGACTTCTCCGTCGAAGCTGTGCAGCAGTTGTTGATGATTCAGGTTGTTCGCCACGGCTATTGCAGCTAAAGTCCCCCTAGACCCCCCGTAGAACCGCGCCTGATCAGGTTGGGTGGAGGAGACCAAGTGGCGGCTTCATGTTCCGTGGCTGGCGCTGATGAGTGGGTACCCAGGCCTGAGCGGTTGCTCAGAGACCGGGTGGATGGCAGCGGAAGTTTCCCCTAAATTCCCAAGGTCGAATACTGATGCACCAATAAACGGAGAACAATTCGGGATCGCATTTACCCAGTTCCTGAGCATGCGACCGAGCAGGGAATCCAGTGATATACGTTTCATTTTATTGCCCCATTTCAGCAGGCTATTGCTATAGGCCTAGGTCATTTTGTTTTTCGCTTCAAATTATGTTATTTTACTCCAGGAAAAAAATACTATTTTTTCAAATATTTTTTTAAGAAAAAAGGGGGGGCGGACCCATTGGAACCCCTGTATCCGCCTTGAGCAAGGGCTTTGGTACACTATGCGGCAAGCAATGGTACTGCTTCGTTTGGTTAGTATACCGCATCCATCTAGGTTTCTGAATAATTTGCCTTGTGCAGTGTTGATCAAAACAAAGTATATAACGTTTGCAGGTGCGAAAAAAACATGTTTATGAACCTCTTCAAGTAATAAATCAAATATGACATGAACCTCTTCAAGTAGAAATATAAATACGACAGGAATTCTACTTTACAGGAGCATATAAACGATGGTGCCGCTTCGTCTGGTTAGTATAAACAGCTGCATCACAAGTTAAGTTTAAGATCAAATACGACATGAATTCCAGTTTGAAAGAGCATAAACAGGATTTGGGGGAGTGGTTCGTATGTGGCAACAAATGTACGAAGAGCCTAGTGGCCTGGATTATCGGTTATCTGCAACAATCGCACTCCCAAAATGTCAATATCATGTTATCAAGATCCCGTGACAAGTTCGCAAGTGCCAATGACTAATATAGTTTGAATGTGCTTCATCATGTCGTATGTCGTTGGTAGTGTAATCAACTAATACGAAGTTTACACTGTAACCGTTTTCACACGATTTGTTTATTCAGACTGTTAATAAAATCCCAAATTGGAAAGGGTGTAACATGATTTTCAATAGAAAACATATTCATTGGATATGCATATGTATTACTCACTTACAACCGCAAAGATGTCACCTAGAGAGTCGGTTACATCGGTTAAAGAGTTACAT
>JAODFY010022152.1:0-27509 GCA_027580055.1 Paracaudina chilensis | reverse complement strand
GCTGTGGACAGTTCAAATATGTAGTAATGAACCGTATTTTGTGGGCGAATCTTTTAGCCAACACATTATTAACCTTGTTGCTGTTCCTGTGTTTGAGAAACAATTTGATAATTAAAAGAGACACATCGATGATATTAGGTAGCGAACTAAACAACGAAATAAAATAAAATAATAAGAAGTGACGCATCCTGTATGCTTATCGATTTTGCGTGGGTTCACGATGACACCGTCTTCACCTCAAAGTATATATGTGTCTTTGATCCCGCGCGTGGTAATTGACCTGTGTAATTTTAAAGTTATTATCTAAACGTACTGGTAGTTGACTGATTGACTGAATGCTCGGCCTATAGTGATTAGAGCATCCTCGTAGCAGTCGGAGGTCGGTAGTTCTATCATCGTGCGATTCATGACAAAGAATTAAAAATGGAACTTTGCTTTCTTCGTTGGTGCTCAACATGCAAGTTAATGAGTGAGGTGTTATTGTTAACTAATATCCATGGGGCGCAGGTAATTGTACCAGTTAAATCGTGCTGGAACTTCCCAACGTTACAAAATAATGATTGACAGTCCTAAAAATCCCCTTCCGCACATAACTAATAAATAAATGTCCTGCGCGAGTTTGCTAGCTGGTTGAAAAAAAAACTTCCTGCTTGGTGTTGAATGGAATTGAACAGTGACCTATGCCATCTGACTTTATGCGTCTGCGCCAGATGAAGATATACTATCACCCTACTAGTTTTAGTTTAGTGTGGACTACATAAACCCACAATGCACATTCTTCTATAGCTTAAATTGACGTAATCGTACGTATATCTCTGTATATAACTGGATGTTTTTGTTTTATTATAATGTATTATTTAGTGAAAACCATTGACATACACGCTAAAATAAAACAATTCCTCATATATAGGCCTACTTCCTAACCTCTGACCCTAAAACTAAAAAAAAAAAAAACCAGTTTTAGACAGTGGAGAACAAGATATATATATATATATATATTATATATAATATAATATTATTGACAGACAATGGGGTGATTTCTTTTCAGGTTCGATTGTGGTCAGTGTGGCATAGCTGGGACATGTGGGGTATTATAGGGATTGTTGGGTACACTTAATAAAAAGAGTACTTACTTCCTAAAATAAATTTCCTCCGTTCTCCTGTAGTTCCGTCACTAACTGGTCCCTTATTAATTATTATTATTAAAAACTAGTATATTTATACACATAGGGCGAATTGCTTGCCTTTGCTAAAAGCTAAATTTGGCAGCGAATGGCCGCTGCATACAATGCGCCTGGTTAAACTGTCAGGCAGTATATTTACGCTAAAAGCTACGTTAAGTATTTTGTGGCGGTGTACATGTAATCTACCCAACGGCTGCAGATTCAGAACGAGCGGAGTTACTTCCGCCAGCAAATCGACAACAACCGAAGGCAGAGCGGTGAAAGCACACCTATGAATACTCAACTAAGTAATTTCAATAATCATGGACCTAAAAACTATGTCTCGTTACCGCGCGCCTATTGAAATGGCAACGCTACGGCAAATACGCCTATACTAAACCTATCGTCTTGTTCACGGCACTGGATGGAGAGAGAGAACTTGACTAGCGTAGGCTTTTTATATATAGAGAAGTGAGGTCGCGGAGCATTCCAATATTACGGCCCGTTCCGTTGACCCGGACGTCCCCAAATCAACGTAGGTAAATGGAATGTGATCCACTACAGTAGGAGCAAGCAACTCATACATACATTACATGCATACATACATTTCATGCATGTATGGATAAATACAAACATACATACCAACATATACACCAACTGGCTCGAAATTCCCTTGTCCGGACAGCAACAAGTTCAACCATCGTACCATTTTTTCTTCATGTATATCACGTTATACTTTCCAAAACTATACGGCCAATGAACTGAATAATTTTACATTATCTTCAACACGAAAGTATCATTTATGGAATTATTAATGAACATTATGCTTGTCATAAAATGCAACTTTTTTGTATTTCGTAGAGTCGATAAGTGGCACATTAATTATAATAGAAAGACGATTTAAAACTTCGTATCGCCAGATAATGGATATGCCATCGCTAAGCCTATTCAGGTTTACATCAACTTGTCGCTATTCATTTTAAAGATCATTATATTTTTATTCACATGTGATCTTACGGGTTTGAAAAGCATACAACCCAGGATTTATGCAATCGTGCTAAGAAATGTTCCATTATTTTGCGGCTTAATTTGCCAATAAGTTTTCTGCAAAGTGATTTGCCTTAAAGGTGTTATAAACAAGTTATAAGTTCGTAGACAATTTGCAACGTGCCCCGAACACCCCCACCCTGCGCGTGGCGGCGTCACGGCAATTATTCCTCAATAACATAAGATAATGAATATTGGAGGAAATTCTATCAGCACGAGGCGGTTCAAATGTGGGGATTGGTCGGGGGCACGTTCCCCCATATATTGTTTGTGCACCCCCCCCCGTGTGCCCTCCACAATTTTGTGTTATTGCTATAAAATAGTTGTATTTGCTGATGCCTACCCTTCCACCCTCTGCTGAAATGCTGTGCCCCCATGGAGAATGCAACATTAGTCATCGAGCAAAAGATTCTGAATATGTAAGACTTTCAAAAGCAAGATATATAGTTGATAAATTTGTATTTTTAGGGTTAAGTTTATACATCAAGTCCAAAAGAAGAAACTTCTTGCTTTTTTTTTTTTACTTTAGTATAGCAATGCAGCCGGAACTACACCTTTAGTGAATAAAAACGGACACTGGCCAGAGGCCCAAAGAAAACCGATGACACTATAACAAATGGAACGAAAAACTCACTCGAACTAACACAAGCCAAACGCCACACACACCGACACACAATCATTCCACACACAAAAAACTAATATATCTGTACCATTTAAAATGATATCAACCTTAACACACGGACACTGAAAAACTGACGCCCCGAAGGGCGCTGACGCCCCGAAGGGCACTGATGCCCCGAAGGGCACTGACCGCACGGAAAAAGCCCGGATGCAGTTTAAGGTCGTACCCAGGACCGGATGCAGTTTAAGGTCGTACCCAGAACCTACACATTTTCGGGTACAATTCAAATAATTACAAGATTCTTCCAGATGTGTTTAGTCTGCAATCCATGCATATATAGCGGTAGCTATATGCTTTTCCTTCGAATGAATATTTATTACCCATTTATACCCATTAGGTCGTCCATTGAACGTTGAGTAAACTACAGTTCATAAACATATTATTGTTCCCTTATTACACATGTTACATGCATGCAATCAATATACTAGTACTATACTACTATAGGCCTATCGATGACAAGACCATGTATTCAGTGTAATCGATATGGAAAACATGAAAGAAGAACTGACGTTACTATTTCGGCGGCTTCGTTTCAGTATTGGGTTTGGAAACGATCGGTTCTCTTTAACTTGTTCGGGGAAGGCCTTGCAGGATATGCATATATAAGTATTTTAATCTTTTCACGAAACATCATTTTATTAACATAATAAAAATGAGGTTAATATGTTATTAACTAAAATAAATGCATATACTTTGCAATGCAAATACTTCGTTCAATCTGGGAAAGGTGAATTTATCCGATTTTCGCCCATTTACATTATTTATTCATATATTGCTTTATATTTAAAGATATATAAGATAAGCTATCTGGAAGTACTTTGTCCAATCTGGAAGTATGTATGTAAACAGAAAATCATTGCATGCATGCCCTCCACAAAATAATGAAATCTCGATATATCACATTTATTAATTAGTATTTAAAACAGAGGCTGATTAAGCTCACTATTCCCTTTCTAATTGAATGGGCAAAGATTTGGTTAATCTTCTAAACCAGTGTTTCTCTCTTTTTTTTCTCTCTTTTTTTGGCCACGCGATATTCTCATGTGCTTCCATTCGATAATTTTAAATTTCCGAAATCGAGATTCCCCATCATCATTTGCAAGGTGTTTGTATAGTACATACGCACTCCTATCCAATTTATTCTCGGCACTCGGCTGCACCAGAGGATGATTTGGTTGGCAGGCGGTTACTTTCAGTACAATAGTAGAGGCTGTAACTAATAGGTACCAAAAACGTGCAAGAAAAACGCTCATCCTGTGACAACCCCCGATCGCCGCTATGACTGTAGACCCCAAGTCGTGTTCGAGTTCCTCAAATATATGAAAATTTGAAATGGTTTGTTTTTGTTTTGAACAAGTTTGAGAGCCACTGTTTTAAACCATTCGGCTGAACGTTTTATTTTATTTTAAACCTACAATTATTTCTTGGCCTCATGCGTCGCGCAAGCGTTGATTCAAGTACGTATTCTCTTTCGAGTATGTGATCTTTTGACACTTCCTGTCAAAATGACATTATTTTGGTACCAATAGTAATCATTCCAGAGAGTTATTCCATAGATGAATAACCTGCTGATGTTGACGAGATAAATATCGGCATCCTACTGAATAAAGTCTACGTGTCGACATCTTATTAAAGCAAGTCGACTTTTCAAGATAAAATATCTCGCCATCAATTCAGATGGGTTATGCAAGTCGGGCAAAACGAACAGGTCCTTCAGCTCATTTACTAAGTAATTTAAAACAATATTTGTTATTGATTTACACTGGAGATAAACATGGCTGGGACACGCTACATGCTGTGACAACTCCTCTAAACATCTGCCTTAAAAAGACCCCATTAGATCAAAGACACCGATGGGGTGTTCCTGCACATATGTCACACTGACCATAATCGAACCCTGCAGGGGAATCCCCAGGGAGAGAATGTCTATAATTAAATCACGTCAAGAATATAAACACACCAACCTCAGAACTTGATGACACTTTTAATAATGTCCATTGTATGCGGTTATAGTTCCGGTGTTATATCAGCGTTGCTCCAGACAAGAAGAAAGTCCCTGGATTAGGTTGGACTATCACAGACCAAGTGCAGGAGGGCTGTGAGGGAATTACTATATCACACGATGAGGATTGGACCGGCCGCCAGCCACCCAAACACCCCAGCACACACTCCATGGGTGGCCCTATAGTTCTGCCGGCCAGGGGCGCTAGTTTCCCGACGGGAGGGGGGGGGGTCTATAAATTTTCATCATAGATTTACCTGGTCACATTTGTTAATAATTAGTGTGCCCCTATACCGTGGGTCGTAGAAAACAGCTTGAAGAGTGCAGATACATTTTCGCGTGTAGCCCTCTAAAAATCGTATAAATTTGGCATGTTTATTAATAGGCCTATAAATGACTAATTACTGGCCATAAAGAAAAATACTTCTATTTTCGAGGAAATTTTATTTTTTAACCTCTCCAAAATATACTGTGCTGGGAATATCGGTGACGGTAGCCTGGTGTAAAGGGCACGGGCGGGCGGAAAGATCACTGCGCGAACATTGTTGGTCTTAGGGAAGATGGATAAACATCGGGGCCTCTAATACCTACCGACATTCATGAGTCACATTCATTTCAATCTCACACGCAGTCCATCTCTATGGGCCTATACATCTACAGAGACATTTCTCAAGTTTTTGCCTTGCAGCATGAGAAAGTGTGAACTATACCGGGCGGCTGACACTAGCTAGCTGTCCGGGACGATTTCAGACGGGATAATTGGCCAGGAAATTGGCCAGGAGATGTCACATTTACCAAGTTATAATATAATGATCATAATAAATATCAAAAGTACACATTGATATTTTTTTTACTCCAGTGCTCCCTGACGAAATCACCACTTCCACCGATGGGGGGGGGGGTGCTAGACATCCCGATGGGGGCTATAGCCCCTTGTCCCCGCTGGCGCCACGCGTTACACACCACATATGCTGCACTACTAAATTCATACGGTGATCCTTTTGGCGTACGCCAATAGGAACGCCAATTGAACGCCAATAGGAGCATATACGTTGCACTACTAAAATTATACGATGTACTTCTGAATCCACACCTTCTAACTTGAGTATGGGTAGTATTCAAAGTGAGTACTAAATCCATACGTTGTACTACTGAAATAATATGTAAATATGTTTTTATGTGGGCAGGGCTGACGTGCCTGGATCAACCAATAAGATACTGTCAACTCTTAAGGCTTAATGGACCGGATATATCAATATGTGTGCCTGTTTGTGCCGCGCAAACTACGTGTGTGCGGGGGGGGGGGGTACATGTTCATTAGTACAACATATATGTTTAGTAGTACCACATATGAATTTAGTGCTTAATATGATTTTATTCAATATATGGTGATCCTTTGGCTTTCCACATTTGGCGTTCCATACGTTCAGAACTGTACAAATAACTCATTATGATGATCAGAGACCACTAGAGTGGATCAGTTCATTTGACCGGCTTCACTCCTGGAACTCAACATATGACCGACCGCACCGGACCCGGATGCGCAAAGCTTTCGGGAAACACTAATGCCCAATATTAATATAAAAAACGAGCAAGATAACAGTTTTGCCTCAATTCTTTTTCTTTCTCAAATGCAATTTTTATATAAATCTGCAGTTGATGGTTTAATAAAATGACTCTGTAAACAGTTAAACTTCTACAGCATGCACCGTGAATAGAATTGGACACAAATTGATGGTATATCGTTCTGTGTACGTAACATTAGTCGAGGACGTTACTCTGCCCCAAAGGGTTCAAATAACAATAAACAAAATAATGTTTGTGTACTTTTTTGTATAATGGCAACGGAAATGTATAGCAGGCGTACACGCACTAATGAGAATACGAAAGACAGACACGCAAGTTAGGCTATAAGACGAAATTTATTTGCATGCGGTAATCGCTTAAACTATTCGATTTCACGCACATCGCTCGCTTGTCGTTCTACTTTGTCATATATAAGTACGCTTGTCGAACTACTTTGTCGTATAACACGTGATAGCCATCGCGTGCACTTTAAGGCGATGACATATGGGTGGTTTCCACGTAGGGGTATTAAAGGCAGTAGACTAGTCTCTTGCCCCGGAAACGAACTTCACAGACCTACCTATGAATCTCGTGATTGGTCGAAGCCCCATACATAACTAAATACATGATGTGGCCAATGAGACTACCCGTCGTTCTTGAATATGAATAGAGGCCGCTCTCATATATGTCATATTACAGAGCTGTGCATCAGTATCACTGATGAGTCATCAGTGAATAAATATTGCGAAATAATGTGTGTACTGAATGAGAACTTCAGTGCACTCATCATTATACTAGTATAGTATAGCTAGCATATGCTATAGGTTATAGTGTTGTTAGTGTTACTGAGTGTTTGGTTAGTTAATCAAACTTTGTTACAGTTGATGGCAAACTTGCCCTTTCTATAAGATTTTTTAAGAGTATTAGCCTTTCTGGTTATAAGCTCTTGTTTCAATCTGGGCACTGTCCAGGATGAATACATCGTAACATAAATTAACGCGAAACGTAAACGCTAACGTTCGTTAGCGCTTTCTCAGTCTTGGTTACAATTTGTATATTTCGCGCAACTACCAGGGCCTATATGACAGCTCCCTCTGTTGATATTCGGTCGGGCTGGCGGCCTCATTGCAATCTAACAGATTTCTAGCATATTCTTGGAGCGAGATTTGTTTACTTTCAAACCGAGCGAGTCGCACCGTGTGGCGGGGTTTCCTGTGATTGAGTCTACATGTGTATATTGGTTACACCTCGCAGGTACCCGTTTCCACCTGGGTGGAGAGAGGCAGCTGGGATAAAGTACCTTGCCTAAAGATACCACGTAGTGACCAGACCGGGGATTATTGAACCTGCGATCCGTCAGTCCCATGCCCTAACCCCTGACCCACTACGCATTCTCTTACTTAATTAATCATATTCCCTTTAAATATCAGGACATATCACCTTTAAGGAAAAGGTTTATAAATCATAATCGAAAAATATAACAACACGACAGACTTATACTTAAAGACCAAGTGACATGTAAACTTGACCAGTTATTTTAGTACCTTATATTTAGTACAGTGAGGAAATCCAAACTCCAGACCGATTTTCAGTCGATACCTTTATGAAAATAAGACTTTCTCATATCAAGGTATAAAATATCAGCATTTACTGTGTAGAGTATATGAGCGGCCTCCGCATCGTTCCCCCCGTGACGTGTCAATGAAAGTGAAATTCCTTAGTAGTAAATTTAAATAACTCAACAAGGCAACATGCGGGAATCTCGAAAAAAAATTGTGCAGGGTTTGAAATATCCTCTTTTCATCTGGACCAGTCTAAAGACAATCTGCTGCATGTCACTTGACCTTCAATAATGCATGAACGCACGTGCAAATAAACATGGTTACCACGGGTTACGTAAAAAAAAACACCCCAAAATACTGCACCTGCGGCACGGTTCCTTAAATCATTCTATCACGTCTGTTATATAATTTTAAGTGACTTTATAGTCTAATCCAATTAAGCTCCAAGAGTCCTCGTATGGTCTTCAAACCAACACAACCTTTGAACAACAGTTTGACTATTACCTTTTAATGTGTGTGTTATGCTGTTATCGGTATATTATTATACTGTATATTGTCATTTGCTAAATCATTAATTATATCGAATGCATTTATACGAGCACTTATGTACTAATGTGTAGTGTTATATGATATATGCATCCACAGTAACAATAGTGGATGATATTACAACATATAAGATACAACAACACACAAAATTACCATTCTAATTAATTGTCATGCAATCAGGTTACAGTGGTGAAGATTTATCTCCTATCATATAATCTATGCATCCACAGTAACAACATGATGTATGATACAGTATATCCTTACCATTGTAGCTACAGCGCTATGCACATGCAAAAATAACTGTAACAAAAATGATCGTGGATAAAAAATTGTACTTGGAATATGATCGGGTCAAAATGTTTACCTTGGATTTATTATGGTCATTGAAGAGTTCCGGTATCCTCAAGACCTCTAAATTCATGTCTACCCCGAGACTAGGCGTGTCATCGATGAGACATCATTGCGTACCCGGTACGTGTAAAAAGTAGCATTTGTGAGGACATAACACAGCACAAGTTGAGGATTGTGCCATGCGTAATAAGGGAATTAATTTTGTAATATCTCTCGTTCGTATCAGAGACTTTTGTTGAACACTTCAAGTATACTCTTACATTATTGAAATTTGACAAGGGGCGAAGTCAGTCCTGGTTTAATGCTATTACTTATTGGGAATAGCAATAATAGAGAGAACAAAACATGACATTTGCTATATGGAGGCTAGCTCTTGACCTTTTAAAGAAGGTCTTGTCTTGGATATGCGATATTAAAATCGTCTTATCCTCCCTGAGAACTGTAGTTAATTATCGTGGTATATAGCGCGATATATAATGCTTGAAGTGTTTTACAACACAGACGGGATGCGGTTGAAGAAATGAATTTTATCTCTATATATTGAGCGTGACCAAAAAATATCCAAGGCCACATCATCTGGTTTCAGCCTTTTATCAAACTTATACAGAAACTGATTCTTTGTCCATGTACTACGTTCTAAAACTATGAATGTTATTGATCAATCTTGAATGGGAAGTGATCGAAACTTACTTACCTTTGACCTTATTACACTAAAGAAGTATAATAACAGAAGGCTCGTGGTCCGATAGATTGTTTGGGGGTTTATACCAAAGACCATTTTAAAAATTAATTTCATTATAGCTTTTTTCACATGGGTATCGAAAATGGCGTACTGATTACACGTTGGTGTTTCGTTTTGTGTATGTAAACATAGTTGAATATTTTTAATAAATAAGTATTTTTCAATGTTCTGTATCAAGGTATGTGGCGCATTTTGTTATGGGATGGGCCGCATACCGAAAACAATTATTATTTTATTCTTCGGCCTAATATATAAACACGCGGTTTGGGGTTATTTAGAAACTGTTTCAGTAACTTTACTTTTGTTTTTAATGCAATATAATACACGGTTCCCCTACTTTCAGTGTATGAAAAGGTTTTGGACATTCATGTGTAGGATTATTTAAAAGTTTATTCATCCCTCCTCGGTGTCTTTGGTCTTTGCTTTATGGGGCTGTTATTGTAGTAAACAGACATATCATCCCGCCACTTAAAAGAACTGATTTTAGTAATTATCCTCTAATGTACTTTCATTTTTAATCATGAAAATAAAAAATGCTATAAATTTACATTACATACATAATTATTTTTTTTCGTTTTAAAATATTTATCTAAATTTTATCACAGAAATACTTAGAAAACCGTTTATCTACGCAAAAGCATGTAAAAGAGAAATGTTATAAAGTTAGGGGAAGGCATGGCGTTTCGATCGATGGGACCTTTATCAAGGGGGGGGGGGCAAGGCAAGAGTGAGTGAACATGGAATGGATGAACAGAACTTCCCCTTATCCTCTCTCTCCACCTCTCTCTCTCCTTCTCTGTCTTTTCTGTGTCTGTATGTACCATGTAAATATGAACTTTGTTCTTCATGTTGTTGTCCGCTAGGACAGAAACGCCATGGCCGCTAATTTATTACATCGTGAAAAGTTAATAAAATTTCCATAGGAAGGGGAAACATCCCACTTATAAGCAATTTCAGTGCATATTATCCTCTAATTTCAATGTACAATATGAAAATCGAAGAAAAATTCAATTTTTTTAGACTGTTGGTACTTCATGCTATTAGGCGCGCGATACGATATAGAAGGTAACAGCGGATTATTTCATGAAATTTCTAAATATATCAAACACCTTGCAATTTTCATTTCATAATTACCGTAAAAGGGAGATTATGTTCCAATCAAGTTCCATTATGATATATTTCTATATTCGTATTATCTCATAATTTATTTTATACCAGAAAATGTTTATTATTTAATTTATTACAGCAGATGACTTTATGGTCTATTTAATTTTCCGCATCATTTTTTGTGTGTATGTCGGTTAGCATCAATCGTATAGCTAAAGATCCTAATATGACAACGATGACAAATATTTAGATCAAACTGAAATCAACACCGGCTTTTTCTTAATTATGTTTATTAACGAATTTATGAGTAGTCAGAGGAGAGGAAGGAAATAATCAGTTATTTCTCTTAATCTTAGACTTAGAGATTATGCACTAGATACTGGGCAGTGACCTCAGTTTAGTGTTTACTATTGGATATGAATGCATCACAGTGGTTGTAGTTGCGAGGCAATACACCACTGTAAGAGTAAGCTATGATTTGTCCATATTATGATTTTAGCATATAAGGAATAAACTCATTATATGTATTTATATGGTGGCGTGAATATACTACTTCATGACTATGACAAAAAATGTAACACCTCAAGTCCATTCGGGCAAACAGGCACATAGAAGATGGATATACCCGTCACCAAAGTTGCAAGATTCATCTACCCCGTAACAATAGCTGTTGGCAATTGATCCCTTAAGGACTGGAATATTTTTCCCAACAGTTTGAGTACCCAACTTGGATTGATTTTTCGTACTATAAATGACTACCCAATCTGCCAACTTCAGTAAAGAAAAATACATTTGCGCTATCACTTTGTATGTTTGTATGTCACGGTATCTTTAGTCAATCAGAACGGTTATTTATGATCCCTAAGACTAAAACTGGTGCATGTATACATATACACATTTGGGGATATCAGATGCTACTCTCGCTATGTGGTGATGCATTAATCTTCATGCAGTTGTGTCTTATAACATCAAATTATTTATTAAGTTCTCCCTGATTACATGAATAAATCACCGATACCGGTAGGGTACAACATCCCCCGGAACCTATTGTCGTGACGGACGTCGAAAGCCTTTGTATGCGTCACTAAAGCTGCAAGAGTAATCTACATGCAACGATAGCTGTTGGTAATTGATCTCTTGAACTGTTATATGTTTTAAACAGCTTGGGGTTTATGATTTGTCCTAATGCCAAATGACTATCCCATCTGCCATCGTATTGTCGTGATAGATGTTGAAAAACCTCTCGTCCGAAAGCCCATTATGTTGGGCAACGTGTAAAGTAAGAAGCTGAAAGCCAGAGTAGTTGGTGATTCCACCACCTCGCATTGTGTCGCCATGTAAATGTGTGACGAATCGCCCCGCGCTGGCGCCATCGCAGATTCGTATTTGAAACCGGTCGCAAACCTCCAAAGTTCTGCGAAGTTTTGTGAAGAAGTTAGCAAATTCCCTTGAATGACAAAACGTTGGTCATCATATTATGTTTCACGATTTAAAGTTCAATCCGTAGTAAATCACCAGGCAAGGGATAAAACATTTGATTTTCTAAATGTCGTCAATTTCAACATGGGCGGGAAACCATGGGAGGCCCTCTGTCTTTATTTTCACAGGTACAGATGAGCAGAACGACGGAAAACAGTTATATACTTTGATTCTATTTTATTCCCCAGTCTCTGGTTCTTTTTTGATAATTGACAAAAAACCTCATCTCCATTTAAAATTCCAATAAATTACTTGATGAATAATTATTCTTTTAAGTAGGAAAGTCTGGATAAAGCTTTTCAAGGACGCTCATGAGTACAATTGTGGGCTTATTTGTTTACTACCACAAACTAAAATGGGGCGGTCAAGTTTAAGGAACTTCATTGGCTAGGGATTCTCGTGAGTCTCTAAGAAGGATTCGGCCTACCAAGAAAACCAGATAATATAATTGACATATATCATTCAAACATGGGATACATTTCAGATGAAATGTTAATAATGGCCCTGTTTAATTAGACTACCGTGATTAAACACAGATACCTTTATATTAATTACAAGCGAACAACTATAAAAGGAGCTCTCTGAAGGAACAATAAACCTGCAAACAGGGCTGGGAACTGCTGGGACGTAGCCATTAAAGGTGGGGGTAGGATTATGCTTACATGACAATATCCATAATTGTCATCTTTCTGAATATCATCTTATAGTAGGTTATGAACATATGTGCAGCATTAAAATTTCATTATGAGTCTCTGTTAATCACTCAAATGCCACCGCTGCACTTCAAACAAATGAGAGAAAACACTGGTACCGTTGTTGTATATGTTGCATATATTGAAAGGCAATATTACTGGTTAAGCAGCGACTACTTAAGCTATATCTACCCCAGACGGGTATTTCCCATGTTTCCGTTTTATTATAATTAACCATACAGGTTGTAAGTGGAATATATGTCATGTTTGGTCAAATCATGTTATTTCGATTTCGGTGTTGAAGGTATAGTCCGGTGATGTTTAATTAATGCAGCCGCTAGTTAAGAGAGAAAGGATGAATATTCTTCACTTGTTCATACCATTATATCATTATTTTAAACTGGAAAAAGTTGAACCATCATGAGTGAATTCGTAGTTGTATCACTAAGTTAGGGAACCGTATAAAACAAAATTCAATACATCCTCCTCACGAAAACCATTCTAGCACATATTCGCGTTGATCTGACGCATTTCGGTGTTGTCAATCTGCTTTATGTAAATCGTTTTATAGTGCATGCCAAAGAGCCATTCATTTATATTCCTCGATCATAAATTGGTTAATTTAATTCAATTTTGCATAGGTTATGTTCAGCAGATTTATGTTAAAACTGGTGATTTTGGGGCTAGGAACTAAGTGTATTTGAGCCCTTGCACCAGTGGTGCTCTGGTGGGATATTTTTTGTTCCGATATAGAAACTTAATACAAATTTAACCCTGTATTCACACATTAGGCAAATAAGGCAGTCAATGTGCAGTCTCTATACTCACAGTGTCTCCAAGCAAGCAGAATGCTATAAGATATATTCAAGAAACGTAATAATCTTTTGCAGATTGTTTGATATCTGCAAATTTTCATTCCCTAAGTTTCATATGCTACCATGAGTGTATTAAATGTAAATATAATCGCCCAAAAACAGTAAACATTTCTACAGGTTCTACGCCGTTTTCAAACTACCCGTGTATTCTTCAGTGAAAATTAAGGTCTACTAAAGCATATAATTTATCGGCAATGGACAAATCCAGTTAAGTTCTCGCTAATGAGTGTAGCGATTCGCAAAATGAGTAGAACTTAGTTGGTTTTACGTGACGCGACTGAACGATTAAAAACATCACACTAAGAGACACTAAGTCATATTTTGCGGCCCAACTTCGAGGGCACCTTTCATATATACATTTGATATGGTGGCCATATACTGTTATTTTGCTGTTGTATGTGGAGGGATGCCCTAATTATGTTTCAAGGAAATGCAAAATGTCAAACTTGATATAATCGTGATAAGATATTGTTGGTTGTGCAGATGTTATTCCATGCCCTCCATCCTTAGAGACTATAAAGTAAAACGGTCGAGTAATATCTATAACAGAGTCGAATGCGTTAAGTTTCTTTCTAGTTGACAAATTTGTATTCGGAGAGTGTACATCAAACTTCCAAACATACGCATTTCATAATCCTTTGGGACAATCCGGTGTCATGTTTCATCATAATCATCTGCGACAAAATGTACCGTTTTGTGTCTGCGGACGTCGGTTCAAGTGTTGGTTCTTTACGTTCACGATTAGAAGGTTAACAAGAAAACTAAAACCAAGGGAATTAAGCTTCAAATTCCCCTATTTCTTGCCGTATTGTGTGTATCATAATCTTACGAATGAAGTGTTGTTCAAAAACGTCCACAGTTTAACTTGTTACCACATATCTATATATCTGCGACGAAATGTACCGTTTTGTGTCTGCGGACGTCGGTTCAAGTGTTGGTTCTTTACGTTTACGATTAGAAGGTTAACAAGAAAACTTTAAACCAAGGGAATTAAGCTTCAAATTCCCCTATTTCTTGCCGTATTGTGTGTATCATAATCTTACGAATGAAGCGTTGTTCAAAAACGTCCACAGTTTACCTTGTTACCACATATCTATAATTAAAAAGCAAAGGAAGATTTAATGTTTTATTTATATAAAAAGGTTAAAAGACAAAGCTTAGAAGCACGTTAATAATCGTTTGATGATGAGATAAACATAGGCGAGGTAAGATTTCATATAATGTACCCCCACCAAATCGAGTCCACAATTGTGCAAAAACGGCACTAGTATACTCCGGTACGAACTGGGACACTATTTCTAAGGTTACCCCCTTTTGAACTTACTGTTCGGCCTGAGTTATTAACGTCCACAGTTGCGTTTTCAGGTAAGAGACTTCATCTCGAATCTTCGCCCATGTATATAAATGGGGACCTGTGAGGTAGCAAACAAGGAATGGCGCTGTAGGAAGATATTGTTCTAAAGTTGTGCAAGAACGTTGATGCGTTGATACAAGACTAATATTTAACTCCCAACTCAAATCATCCGAAGATTTCGATATTTAATTTTGCTTCTAAAAAGTGACCTGTACCACCCAAATCGAATTCATAGTCTTCCTGAACCGGCATCGTCATTCGAGGGTATACTATACCGCCATGTTTTGAAAGAAATTTAACACATATAAGGCAGTGTGAACTATCTGGTTATTTCTGGATAACGGTGGAAAACGAATAGAAACATCCTTTCCGGGCACATTTCAATAAAAGGTATTTCCAGACGTGCTACTGGTTTACTTCGCTTTCCCCTTAAGAATACATTTTCCTCTTTGACGTGAACCCGTTGTCCACGGAGAGGTTTCGAATGGGCTTTACTGTAGCTGATCCATTTTGAAGATAATTATTTAAAATGAAAAATATTTGGTGTGGATCAGAAATGAAGAGGTACCTGTACAGAATGGATGAATGAAAGAAAAAATAGACAGGAAATGGAAAGAGGAAATGAAAATGAAATTGAAAGGGGGAAATGAAGACTTAGATTATTAGATTTTCCAGACAGCAAAATACTCTGCACAGGTCGATGATTTGCCCTCAAGACACACCTGCTCGTATACCGTCCATCTCCCTACCTAAACTGGAGAAAGAGGCCAAAGACCATTTCGATACGAACTTCCTAAAAATTCATCAACCTCAGAAAAAAAAAAAACTTCAAAAGTTTCTCTCGTTTTTCTGTGACTCGTGAATTGCGTTGAACGTTGATCTACAGAGTGACAAACGCGTTGATTTACCGTATTGACGGAGAGTGTGACAAGTTGATTTGTTGGGCCGTGGGTTGTTTATAATAAATTCCGATGAGATACCCTTGCTAAATAACCTCATTATGTGAATTTGCCGAAAGGGAGAGTAAAGGGAGAGCGAGAAAGCGTGTCCCGCAATTGAATTTGAACAAAACAAATTGAGTTCAATGCTAACAGCCTCTGGTATCACAATTATGACGTTTAATTAAACGTACGGGAAGTATACTAGGACATAAATATACATTAGAGTCCAGTGTGTAGGGTACTTGTCGTACATAACATATCTGAGTGGAAGTATCTTGTCAGTTCTTAAAATATCCATAGATAGTTCCTACTGCATTACATATAAGACGGTTTACCTGTTTCAAATTCATTGGAAGTATTAGGAGTCGAACATGTCATGTCTGAGATGTTCTAACTAGTTTGCATTATTTTCAAAGCTTTCATGCTTTCAATGTTTTCATTTAAGCTAACATACATTTCACTATTTTAAGGTCTGCCATTCAAAATTCGCTCCCATGTGTTCTTGCCCATTTTCTCTTTAAATTTTGCATTTATTTTACAACGCCCAGAAAAAAAATCTTACAAATGGCTTATTTACGATGAGCCTAATGACAATGAACGGTCTCTTCTTTTATAATTAATATAGATGACGACGTTTGTATCTGCGCGTTCATTTGCAAGCTTGACAGATTTCAGTGTAAGACGCATTATTCATTTAACTATAGTAATTAATCGTATGTTAATCAAGTGAACATTACCCATCGGACTACATAAACATACCCTATTAAGCAAGCAATTTGTATATTGTTTTACATAAGTGATGTAGATTATGATGCCGTAGTAAGAAACTTTATACTACTGAGTATATCCCAACGCAATACACACTGCACATACTTGTATATAGGACTATCGTTCATTAAATCCAACCAAATTAGACCAAATAATAATTGATGATTCCATTGCTTCCAATGAATCATGCTTACCGTATTATCCGTGCTATACTACGAACAATTGGCAAGGTATCTTTCGTCAGTAACGCATGTTTGTTTAAGTACTTGCAAACCAACCACTGCTAGAAACATTCCGATTGGGGGCAACTAAGGAACACACATGAGGGCACACATGTCACGTCTCACATCAGGAGGCCAACATTTGTACAGGTGCGTCGCGATGTTTTTTTAGTTTGAATGAAGGGTAGAATTCTTATTGGGCAATTTTGATATAGTTCATTTATTCAAACCTGGCAAATTAGCTCTAATATTAACCGATGATTTCGTTGCTCCCAATTGATTATGATTACCGTATTATCCGTGCTATACATGTATACACGGTATATGCACGGTAAGTATCGTATGCTAAGTAGCGTAGTTTAGCTGTACTTACAAACCGACCACATGTAGACTTTAAATAAACTACACCCGTTGCCACCGTTTATGAAAATCAACGGATATTACAGTACTCGAGTACTCCTGTCGGGTAATAGCATGGTATAACCAAGTCAAGCATTATTTTTTGCTTTATTTTTTACCATTTTTAACATATAGCGCCCGTTGATATTTCTACTCCTTGTGTAGGCTTATAAAGTGAATTGAATCACGCAACCACACGAGGCACACGAAAAAACAATGCACGAGCAGAACGGTACTGTACGACCATTGCAATTTTTGCAATGAAGGACCTAAGAAGGGCACGCAGTGAACCATACAGTTGTGTCACCAGAAACCTCATCTGGGTGCCAAGAAGGTGCACACCTGTTTCCCTGAGGTTAAAGAGCACATGTATGAATGTTATGGGGCAAGTGTATGATACGTATACATATGAACTTGCAAATTGGGGGAACTAGGGGACACACATGAGGCCAAAATGAGTGCGCAGGGCGTCGCAAGATATTTTCAGTTTGAAAGGACAATTGCGTGTCCGAAATCTTATGGGACAATTTTCGCTCGCAGGTAGGCCTATATAAGTATATATCGGATTGACTGAAATATTCAGGGACAAGTATGAGGAAAAATTTTGCATGAGCGTAATCATTTTTGCTCGCTTCGTGTGCATGAATACCGGTCACGATTGTTGGAAGTGCACTAACGACGTTGTGCTCCTTCCACTTTTTCCAGATGCATATAGGCCTACCCAACTGGGCACGCCCCTGCTGATTTTTTTTTCCCCGGCATTTGGACATGCATACTGAGATCGTTGTCGTTACGTAAACCGGATTGTGTAAAAAAAAGGCACCAGACTTATTTTTTTACATCATGTGAGAGAGATTAATATTTAATAATATAACTATATTTAACTATAAAGCATAAGAATAGATGATGACAAGTAATTCATTATGTGTAATTTCGAAATGCTTTAATACTGCATAAAAGTTTTTTAAAAACGTCTACTACACTTAATTCTGCCAATTCGTTTCATACCAAGTGCGATAAGCCCGGAGGCTCAAAACGCAAGGATGATGAAATGTTTCGTAGATGATTCAATGCAATTCTTTTGAGGAGGGTGTTAGTCGAACATTCTACTTTCATGAAATAGCTTATCCTTAACTGTCACATCAGTTCATCGAGAGCTAACAAGTGAGGGACAAACAACTGCAGCAGGAATAATCTATTGGGAAACTTAAGCTGGTTTGGTTGTCGCGATGGTTGTGGTCACTGACCAGAGGTATTATTATACATTGTCGTAATGATATAGGGAGAACACATATTGCGTGTAAAGTATAATTTATTATTATACATTATAATTCCCATAGCTATTTTCCTGTGGACTATATACTTAGTGAATAAATATGATGTTATTAATACATCTTATACATATATCGGTGTAACGGGTCTGGAAATACTTAATGTCATTTCTGGAAACCCGCCCGAAAAACGGGTTTTGTACGTTTTTCACCCATTTCCAGATTGGACAAAGTATTTCATACTACGTTGTGTGTATATACAAGTCAGCAGGCGTTATCTTTGTTAATGGTGAAGATGTTAAAAATACCGCCCTTTTAGGCACATTACCAGAAATGACATTCCAGGCCCGTTAATGTAATATTCTCTGCAATGACACGCCGTATATTGCGTCTGTAGCACACTAAGTGTGTGGGTTCGACAGGTTACCAATGACCAGGGGTATAAAATGAATGTCAAGCGCATTGAGCGGCATACTTGGAAGTGCGCTATATAAAAAAAAATCGATCATTATTTTGTAATGAATGTTGTGATTAGCAAAATTAATAGAGCATAGATTTTTATTGGTGATGAACTATGGACTGAATTATTAAAACATCCAAATGAGACAAAAAGGCATATATTGAGACTCAAAATTATTTAAGTTATTAACACCATTGTCTGCAACCCGTGTTCTTTCATGCATGTGAACTAGTTTCATGGACTAGAGCGAATATTGTTTGTTCGAACTAGTTTGATTGACTTAATTATGTGTTATAGAACAGTGCATCTAAACCTATGTATTGTATTGTGTTCGTCTTCATTCGTTTGAACGAATCTCAAAGAGGAGAATAAATATTTAAACTGCAACCATTACTTAAGCGAACGTAAACCAAACTAACCAAAGATGTAATTCCAAGTTGCTTAGTTACAAACCAGTTATGAGTGAAGCTGAAAGTGATAAATATATTGAGTATCGATAATTACATAGTTATTTTTATTTTTAAAGTATCTTATAACAAGAATGTTAAAATGAATGTATATAAATGGTCACTGATTTTTTTCTTTCTAGCTCCGTCCCAACTACCGGTACCATTCCAAATATAAAAAAGAAAGACAAGAAAAAAGTATCTAGACGAATGACGTCGAACTCACGCCTATAGAAAAAAAAATCTATAAACGATACCTACGGCCACTTGCCTTACAGAAGCGAAATTTCTCTGCGCCCATGATCATATAGTGACATTCACCTTATGGATTCTGGCCAATACCTAACGCGTTCATTACTAATCAAATTCTCCTGCGATCTTTTTGTCTCTCTTTGTGTCCGACCTATTTCTAAATAAAGTGGAGCAGACGGACAAGTTTAAAGAAGTGTAGCGGTCGAATTTTTAACAACATGTAGTATGATTCCTTTAAGCGCATTTTACACGATGCTATTTCTCCACTAAATGTATCGCACGCGGCTGTTTATACGCGATAGAGTGTTGCATATCAATGGATTACTCACGATGTTTACGAACGCTGTCAATTTTTGTGTGTAGATGCTTGATTCACAATGTTGATTCACAAATAATACTTTACGCAGTATCATCGATTGCCCTTAGTCGATGCGACAAAATCGCATGCGATAGAATCGCAAGCGACCAAATCGCAAGGATATTTTGGCCGGGTCGTGGGTATGATTTGTATGAGAAGGAATCTTTGTAGATTATTTTCCCAATCATTTTAATTCACTACACAAAATACACAGTTCTTAACATTTGAAATGCACAAGCTCACAATGAAATCCCAAACTGTTTGGACTACCGCCCCCTTCTGCCTTCTTGGACCGGCCCAATGTCCATGCACCCCGCACAGGCCTCGTGCATGTGCGTTCTGACATGTAGCGCCTGCTAACACATGCACATGACTGTGTGCGTTAAAAGTGCGGAGAGGGAAAGAATGTTGTCGTTGATTGTATGGCCAATGTGCCGAATGGCGCATGCAAAGCTGTTCAACCTGCAGCAATTTGCCACTCCAAATCGCCGGTGCTCTTCTAAATCGCCGCCCCCAATATAATTGATTCTGGTGGAATCACTATAGTTAATTTTCTAAGATAATTCCGTTGTACGTAGTTTACTTCAATTGTCTTTTTTAGCAGAAGAGACGTTTGTTCTATAGGTTACACGTAAACTAACGTAGGCTTACGGGTTTGGAGTTCAGCAATCACCTTTTCCCTTCGATTTGGAAAGTTTGCGAATACGTTTCTCATCAACGATTAGATTCAAGTTTCAATATAATCTTCAGTCAACATTTCTGTAATTTTGTGATCAATAATTGATCAATATTTACTTTGGTAAGAGTAACATGTTTTCCAAACAGTGTGATAGGACGCATACGCAGTTGATTGTGTAGAACCGATTGCCATGGACACGTGACGTCACGACTTAGATACTCTATATAGCCAGGGCATACTACAAAATTTAAATTACGTCGTCTGCTATGGAATCTTAAACAAGAAAGATAATATTATACAGAATCATTCAAATTGACGATCGGGAAGCAGCACTCTCCGAAGATGAATGAGTACTGACACAAGTAGGCGAAATTACTGTCATCATTTTCACGTTAACTTTAGCAGAAAGGAGGGTGAACAGAAAGTGCCGTGTTACATGTAATAGCAATAACGTAAGGTGATGTTTGTGTCTTAAATTAATCTCATTGTAATCTATCTATGTCTGTTACAATCAACTTGAAATCTAACCAAGAACAAGTTATAGAGAGATGGGGCAAACTTTGAGCTTCCTTGTCTTAAAAAAAACTCTTCATAGAGAGGTTTGGGCAAACTTTAGTCGAGTTCGGCACATTTTAAATTCGAAAAAAAAATGTTGGTTGTCTTTCACACATCTCTGACACGAGACGGCCGTAAGGCGGGCGTTTCCCCCTCTCATATCGTATAGAAGGTTGAAGAAAAACATGCAACATGTTTTGGACGTTCCCCCTTTACCAACTATATGGAGATCTGTAAGCCTTTAATTCCACAAGATACATTTCCGGTTAACCGGAGTAGCTGAACGTAAACAGTACGGTATAGGCCTATCCAAATTTCTACAATATTGTGATTTTAATCACATCTCTGTGTGTGGAATTTATGTAGATAAAATTAATATTAACATTGTTAATATTAATTAGTCAAAATATCGTTAATTTGTCATTCGAGACATCCTGCTCAAGTTATATCAATAATAGCACTATACACGCATCAACGTACAAAATTTGCGAGTAAGCCTCATGGGCTTCAACAGGCGGGGGACAGGGGGACACATCTGGACACTTTTTAAAGTGGGGGGACATCATCTCATTTGTCCCCCCACTATTTTCCAGAACCTACTAAAATTATTAGGCATATTTTTTACTGCTTCTGTAGCCTACGATGGTACATTCAATGACAACCATTTTCATTAATAATTATCTGAAATTGCAGGCATTTGAACAGTTGCCGTTTATACATTATTTAGTATTCAGGACATAGTCGAGGTGGGCGTGTCATGTTTCAGTACAGTACTTTATTATAGTGTGTGTCAAAAAAAAATTGCCAATGTCACTTCATGGGCTCCGTGGTAAATAACCCAATCACAGCAAACTTACCGGGGTTACCGAGAAAAAATACAGTAACATTTTCTCAATTTTGGCATAAACACTCACGACGTTTGAACCCAGTTAACTCAGGCTATAACTATATTGTATATAGCCTAATTATATCCGCAAAGGGGTTTAACTGCAAAGTGTTCTGTTTGCTGAACAAATAAATCCATTCTATCGAACTGGAGGTTTTTTTTCTTTCGCGGAAAAGTAATCTGACTTTTTAAGTCGGCAGTATGAACAAATATGATGCTATTTTCGTGGGTTTACTCTGGCGAGCGGTGAAGAACAGGATGCGCTTAGCAAATACACGGTATGTACATAGATGGATGACTACAATATAAAAAAAGAATAAAGTACAGAGAGATTGGAGGTATATACCCGACGGTCACATTTCTGAAAAGGGATTTAATTATTCTTATGGCAACAAATGTTAATAGAAACTTCCTGAAATGGGAAATGATTAAATAAGTCACTAGACGTAAACCATGACGTAATTATCACCTTCGAACGCCATCGTAGTTAATCATCCATAATTACCCGTTTATCGTTTTGGTGATTAAGGTCCTTCCATGATGAGCTAGTTCCACGGTGACAGGTTAAGCTTTATTGCTGCGCGTTGTAGGGTGATGCCTACTATCTCCGAATACTAATATGTATACTGATGTCATTAACGATCTATATGGAAGGCAATTGGGGACAAATATTTTGACATTACTCAAACAAGGTGTTTATTAATCGCAACTTCAAAGAGCTGCTAGATTAATTGTAGGCGAGCTTATTAATTCTTTCTCTTTTTTTTATATTATTTTGGGCAATTTTCCTGCCAGTTGGTTCTATTAACATCACGCCATGATTTTTAGGAAATCAATTACATTTGTATTATGGGTAATTTTGCTATTGGTCTTTAAAACGTGTGCAAATCGAAGGCCAAATATGGTTCTTAATATATAACAACAAAGAACATTGATTTTAAAGTAGAAATCAGAGTTTAATTCATGCTTTTATGCCGACTAAGATACTTGAAATTCACACTGATTTGTCTGTTAGGCTAGGAGTAGCCTAGCTTCGTGCCTGATGACCCCCCCCCCCTCCCCCCCCAAAAAAAAAAACGTTTGGAGAATTCCATTTTGGCTGATTTCTCGTTCACTGAAAAGTTAGTCGGGCGCACGCTTGACTAACCTAAAGTTGGTCGTGCTGCTTAGTCAAGCACGCCTTACCAACTTGACGTTGGTTGGGCCGATTATGAGGTTGGTACGGCGAGCCGTACTAATTGACATCTTAGTCAGGCGTGCCTGACGAAGGCATTTTGCCATGCCAGACTAACTTGTGCAAAATCCAGCCTGACTAACTTGGCAATAAAACCAACTTGACCAACCCGTAGGTTGGTCGGGCCTGCCTGACTAACCAACTTGACCAATCTGCCTGACTAATGTAGGCCCAGGTTAGCCAGGCGTGCCTGACTAATGTGTCCGTATAAACTGTGTTGATTTGTTCATGAATGTTCAAGAAATCCTCAGACAATATCATTTATACATTGTATTTTTGGCCTCAAATCCAAAATAAACACTTAGAAAGAGGCTGTTATCGTTCCCAGTACGCATCAGAAGTCAAATGTACAGAAATCGATCGATTCACGGCTGAATGCTAACGTTACCAACTAGAAATTCCAGAAAGAAAGTCTTCAATCTTTTCCCTGTGACTTTTCTGACATTTGGTAGGTATATTTATTGTCAGTTTATACCCTCACATATATGCTCATTGGTCATTTCCCTGATTTTAAATGTAAATTAAGAGTATATGAATGGATTTATAACGTAGCATAATTCGTCTTCCTCGTAATTCGTTCGTTTAAGTCTTATCTCTGAGATGTGTCCATGCATAGTTAACGATAGGCCTAGGGCCTAAGTGAATACGGAATATCGTACGTCGCAGAATATTGATGAAAATTGTTACTTATCCGGTACCTCTTAGCATTCTTACAATATTTATCATTTCAGTTGGTGATATAATGCCAGATAAACAAATCTCATAGGGAACAATGGCCAAAATTTTTAACAAATTAACAAGCAAACGTATCATATTCACATAGGCCTATGACTGACCTATACCAGGAAGTGTTTTCATTACACATTAGTACAGGTACCAGTTCCGCGAATTCATTGTAAACAAGATTCTTACCCTAGTCTACTATAGTTTGGAGCTCTTTTTTAACGAATGGGTTTAATCTGTAAAGTATTGATGTACACTTATGATGGAAAATGGACACTTTAGTTGTTGTAATTTTTCTGAATAATGCGGCAGTGAGTGCAGTATAGTATAGTGATTGTTGTAGAGTGGAAAATATTATTATAGGGCCTAATTGAATATTATCACAATTTTGTATGACCGGGAAGCACTCATGAATGGCTTGACATGTTCCAACTGATAGCTACAAATTGATTTTTGTGCTTCTATAGAGTTCCCGAAATTTTCATGATATTTTGTGACGTCACAAAATACAACATGCTGTAAATTGATTTTTCGGGAAAATTTCGAGATAAATTCGGGCATGCTATTACCTACTGTATTAAAAACCTGCAGAAAAATTTCTCCGAAAGGCTGCCCGAAATTTTCATGACGCCTGCCCGTATATCGAGTCCACTGGGGGAAAATAGGTGGGGGCAGTCTGCCCCTGCCTCGTACGCCTATGTGTATGGCTATGTGTGCACATGTCGGATCACATTAATAAATCATAAAGTCTCGACTGTTTTCATCAGTGATCTTATACCTCACGCACCCTCCCCCCTCCTCCACTCTTTTCCCTCTTCCTCTCTCTCTTTCCCTTTTTTCCTTTTTTGCCGAATGCTCGCTGTGTGCCGACTGATCTACCTGCCAGGGGGGGGGGGCACACCCCATAGCTACGGCCCTGTATATATCTTTATAGTTGTTGTCGGGTTGTTGTATTATGAATAATACTGGCATATTAGGCCTATTGTTTATATGTGGTCATCATAAATGTATAAGAACTAAAATTACGGGGGCATAAAGGCCACTATAACCGACCCAGTGACGTACCAAGTGGGCATGACGCGCTAAGTGGGTCATTGAAAAACTTTTACCCGAGCCAAAAAGAAAAAAAATATGTTTAGTTCAAAACGTTGCAAAATATAGCACAATTATACATGTTCCCTTACATAAGCGGAGACACCATGCACCCTTCCCATCCCATGACGGTCATGCCGGGGTATCAGTTACCTTCAAACCGATTTGGCCCCTTATATCGGGGGTGAGCTGCTATTCAAATAAGGTAACTTGACATTATCTAATGAGTGAAGCGCCACCATTATGAATACAAAATTTTGTATGCAGAATAGTGCTCTCGTTGACATTTTCATGACATTGAACCCTGTTTTAATATTGTCTTTGTATTTTTTGTTTCCTATTTTCATTGTTAGTATTTTGTATTTTGGACAATGATTAAAATATGTGGGGATCTGGGAGTGGGGCAAGTAGGCAAGACAACAAATTTGAGGGTGCCCCGTAACGTCGCCACCTACCCCCAGCGCATCAGCCACGCATAGGCGTACGAGGCGGGGCAGGGCGAAGTCTGCCACCCTCCCAAAAGAAATTGGAGGACCCACCATACGGACAGGATATCTGCCCAAATTCGTACAGAACTACTGGCATTGTTTGTAACCTACTCAATGAAAATTATACAGTTAAGTGTTTGCCCGAATCTGTTTCCAAACTGTGCTGCCCGAATCTATCTCAATACTGCTCGAAGCTGATATATAAATAAACCCAAAAAGTTTACCTCGTTACCCGTGTAATGTGATGTGTCTTTATTTATTACACATACGTTTCCAGTATTACCAAATATTTGGGCAACATACCTGCACAACAAATAGGTACAATACCAAAAGAATTTAAATTGAAAGTAATGTACAAGTAGGCTCCTATGCCGGTGTGACAGTATATTTTCCTAGGAAATTATGACCCCCCAGTCAAAATTCCATAGGAAATTTTGACCCCCGGGGATCCAAATTGACTACAGTGAAGTAATGCGGGTCAATTTTTCCTAGGCCTATGCAAATTGAATATGACTGCCTGGTTAGCTAGTATATTCGTTCCCCCTATGATGTTATGTACCATTTAATTCATAATATGCCGTTTTGATTGGACAATTGCAACCACGTGACTCTATCTGGGTTTGGTATGACAAACGAAAAATAATGGCCTTTGCAAAGGAAGTCGATATACGTCTTGCAATTGCATAAAAAGTACCCCACATATTTCAATAAGCTAGAACTAACAGTTAGAAAAAGAACTTTCGAACCAAAATCAATCCGTTTAATAACAGCGACGAGGACCAATACCATTCTCTTCCACGACTGAAGAGAGGTTTTACCAGAAAGAAATGACCAACAAATAAAAACTGGCCAGCTACACGACGGTTTGTGTGGGGAGTGTCGGTACGTTATATAGGCATATCCTAGCCTAGCTAGGCCACAGGCAACCCTTGCGTTGAATTGTATACTATATCTCTAGTATATATAGTAATGCAATTGCCTGTGGCCTAGGCAAGACTAGATAGAAGCTGGACGCTACTGTACGTACATTACGCATATTGCAAATGCTTCACACTACAGAAGCTGCCCTGTGTGTACATAAAACCACCCCATTAGTCGGTCCAAATCTAGCCGTTAATTATCCTCACGATCGCAAAAAATCATATTTACTTACCAAACTTGGCACAACAATGCTTACTTAGGTTTTGCATGGTCATATTTATTTTAAATATACAGTATCAAAATCAAAGTATCAAAATATGGAATAATGTTTGGTCTCCGTGCAATTGTATGGGTCTAGTATGGGAATCACAAAACCACTTGGTTTTCTTGTTAATCCAATGTGGACACCCATGGATAAAACCACTGCTGCTATACATGAATGTTATGCCTTTTTGGTGCCCCATGGGGGGGGGGGGCTGATTCCCGACTATGTGGTGCAACCGTGATTCGGCTTCTTTTTTCTTAACACCCCACAGAGTGAGCATGCCCACCTCCCCTCTTTGATCACCACACTGCCCAAAACGCCATTAATTTTGTGTTTCCTTCAGTTCCATTGTTAAAACTTGTTGGTCTGTGTGATGCTTTAT
>JAODFY010022041.1:0-12971 GCA_027580055.1 Paracaudina chilensis | reverse complement strand
GGATCCGCCCCTGTATAGCCTATACGTCGTAGAAGGAGAAAGGCATAGAAAAATGTCTGATATTTGAAATTGAAAAAAAAATGTACGACAAAATAAAAGTTGATTATAAACGAAATTATTTGAAAAGGGCATAATAATGAAACATGCCAAAAAATGGGATTGAAAAATCATGTGTACCCAAACATTATATATTTCCGTTTTGGCCCTTGTATACATAAACTCCCACGTGATCTAAGGTGTAACACATTTTACACATGGCTACGGCCGGGGCTACCCGCCTCAAAACAAGAAATCCACACTTATATCCGCAGTGCGAATCCCATCGTTTCCCGGGCAGTCTGAACCCCCGTAGTAGCGGGAACCGCTACGTTTACCACTATGGGTACAGTGCGGTGTTTGTGTGAACGGCGCTTAACACTGTGTATAGGCGGCGAAAAGCAAATGACGGTACACAGGATCGACGAGGCATCTACGAAAAGGACTACTGTATATGAACATAAATTGAAACTGCTGGAGAAATTTCAAAAGATTAACGTCGTTGCAGTAAGATACAAGATCAAGCCAAGGGCTCAGGGCAATGTATGTGAATGAATTAGTTTGAGGGAGCTAGTCAAGTTTTGTGACTTCGGGAGAAAAACATGACAAAATGATTTGAGACCAGTTGATACAAAAATATCACCTCCTCATTGAAGATGAGCAGATGAACAGATCATTAAGTATAGCACACATGCTAGAAAATGTTGTATGAGATTCAAGTACACCCTAGCTAGCTTCATCTACAAGCAATAATCCGATCTATACAACATATCAGAAACAATTTCGAAAAAAAACAGCAATTACAAAGAAGTTGATCGTGACTATAGCAAGATTCAATGCAATTTCCAAATACTCGACGTAAGTCTGTGTAATTCGACACGTAGCTACTGTAGTGACGTATCGTGCCCAGCTAAATGAGAGCACAAGGTCGTATAAAGAGTGTGTCGTACGTACGTAGGCGTAAAACAGACGACCAGAATTTATATAGGAACTTGTTGAAAGATACAATGATTCAGCAGGTTAGTTCATTGCCAGTAATAGAAGAAAAATGTTTTCAAGAAGACTGAAGAAAAGCACATGCTAGTTTTAATTATACATGGAGACACATTTTGCCTCTACTAAATTGGCTTCGTCTCCAATAAGCCAGTTCCGAGTTACAATTGCGCATGTCCAGAAAGAAAACGTGCACCGAGTATAAACAATCACTCATAATGTTACTGCTGCAGTTTTCACTGAAACCGTCAGCACTCTTCGAAAACTAAACTAATTCGCTCCATTCTTTGATCATTTTATTTCTCTAGGTATGGGGGTAATATTTGTGAAATTTCATGTTAGCAGGATAAGCAGTTTTGTTCGAGTGAGCTTTGAAAAACATCCTTGTGCACTGTTCGCATTGTGCGTGTCCGTGTTTGTACTCCGGTGACCTCTAAAAACATATCATTAAAATATGCTTATAATATCATTAACTCTAACTCTGATATGGCATGTCAATGTCATTACCACGATAAACGTGGTATCCATTTCAATGCAAGTATATAGGGACAACAATGTAGTTATGCCAGATAGATTTGGACGCTGCTTCCAGGTTCTTTTAACCCTCTTTCACAGGTACTAGGTATTTTTTTAACTCCAATTTCTCCATATATACGACCAGGAGTGGCACCAGCGGGGGACACGGGGTCTAGCCTGCCACCCCCATGAAAGAAAATTATGATTTCGTCGCGGAGCACTGGAGCAAATAATACCATAATTTTTTTTTGTGTATTTTTTTTGTTATAATCATTATGATCATTATTAACTTGGTGAATGTTACACTGGCCAATTATCCCGTCTAAACTTCTTCGAAAGCTGGTGTCAGCCGACCAGACAGACTTAAAACTGTTCTCATGCAAGAAAAAAAAAAACATTTTTTTGCGCGCTTCGTACAGTGAGCGTCTCTCCCATTCACTTAATGGGCTATAGGCCCTACCGGTGGACTGCATGTGAGGCTGTAATGATGACTCATGAATGTGACCCTAATTTCCTGGTCATTTAAATTACGTGTCAGGAGCCCGATGATGACCCAGCTTCTCTAAGACCAAACATTTCACGCGCTTCGGGTGCAATGACATTTTCGCCCTGTTTGTCCTTTAAATCAGGCTAATATAGCATCAGAACTTTACTTCGGTGTCCACGACTAGCGATATTAGGTGTGGGTGATACATCAATTACTCATGATGATTGATTGCAATCATTTTCTCAGCCACACTGATACTTTGAACAAGGAAGGGTTCAGTCACTGGCAACTCGGCGGTATGGACAAAGCAAAAAAAAAAACTAATTTCAAAAGTGCATTTGCATTCAAAGTAATAATTGACTGCGATAGATTACAGCGGCTAGAAATTCAAACGTTATGTCGTTCCTGAAATCAAAGCTGATAGATAAGAATTAACCTAGCTACTGAAATATGAATATTGTTTGACACAACATGACATTGTCTAGCGAATCTAATTCTAGATCTTTCACTCTAAAACATATACGGCAGAAACCAGAAGAAAAAACTACTGCAAGAAATTAAGGTGTTTTCCGGGCTCCTGTCTTGATGTTGTCTTCCATCTGGACACCTGTGAACCAGGCTGATGGCCCGGACGTCATGCGCTCGCACCCCGCTCTCCCCACGCCCTCTTGGCTGTGCGTCTTGATTAAGTTCACTATCCAGCGTGAAATGGTGCACTTAGATGCAGGGGTGAAGGGTCTCGTTGGCAGCAAAAACGGTCTCTTCGCCTGCCTGTGGAGTCCAGAGAGTGTTGGAAGATCTCTCCTGGGGTGAAGACTGATTATTGGCCAGGAACTGTGGGTCTAGTAGACGACGTGGGCCTCCCGGCTCGCTTCCTGGAAAGTCGTTTTCGTTGTTAGGATGTGAAGACAGCTTCTTCTCATATATTAGACTGCACATACTGGGACGATGGTCTTGTGGGTAAGGAGCTCCAATGGGACATTGTACATTGTTTGTGCGCCATTTCTGGTCCTGGCTATAGATCATTGTGTCATTTGTGTGTGTGTCCATGGGCAAGGCACCTCACCTCAGTTGCCTCTCTCTACCAAGTTGTATACATAGGGACCTGTGAGGTGACGGGCTGAGGCACCACAGTCCGGGGTGCGTTGAGGGAACGTTGCCCATCTGTGTACATGCAAAGTTCTACCAGGGGATAAGCTGCATGACTCTCGTGTGAGAAGGCTTTACGCCTTGGTACAAGAGGTAAACCCACAAATGAATTAATCAATCAATCAAACGTACTTACTTCATACAAGTCAATTCAATTAAAAGAGGTTAATAAATAGGGCCTCATATTTAATTTCCAGCTAAGAGTAACACAAGAGGTTGATGTTACCGTTGGTGGTTTTCGCATTGCAACACTAAAATTTTTTAGTTTAAGTACTATAGGCACTTGAGTTCACTTCATTTGGACGAACATTTTTAAGTACTTTTACTCGTTTCGTTTGGATAGCAGAATTAGAAACATATTACAATATACATTATCATCCGCGGCTGATTCTGAGTTCCACAGCGTCAACGTCCCACGGTATTTCCAGCAGCTAAACCGACTGCTTGGGCGCTGGGAAATTGGAAACTTTTAAAATTGATCCTGTTGCTTGGCCGTTTGATGCTCAGTACAAATAAACGGAATTAAGTGGGCGGCCTATGGGGCCCCATAGGCAAACGGAATTAAGTGGGCGGCCTATGGGGCGTAGGTAAAAGGAATTAAATGGGCGGCCTATGGGGCGTAGGTAATTGTGTCAATTAAAACGCAGTGTGTAGCCTATAACACGTAAAATAGGCAAAGATATATACTGAGTCAGTGTATTCAGCTGTTCGCCTAGAGCAGTTATAGATAGAAGCGTCGGCTAAATATAGCGTATAGCGGTTAAACTCTAATCCTCTTTATCGCGCAGTTGATGTAAAAATTCAGTCAAGCCTAATTAAATAAAGCCGGGCGGCACCGTTTGAGACATCGTATGGGTTATAAAATACGCCTGGAAATATCCGCTTATTCCAGTTCGTAATGGACTCGAAATTTCTCTATTCTCGTTATGTCATAGCGGAATTCGCAGACAAAAACCCATTTCAATTGTCACAGTGGATTAAATACACCTGGAAATACTTTATCCTATCTAGAAAAGGGCACAAATCGGCTAAATTCGCCTTTTGAGCCCACTTCCAGATTGGGCAAGGTAGATGCGATCCATATACTAACCATGGGTGTTCCTGTGACCACGCAGAGCGCGGAGGTGCTGCAGCTGTATCCGCTTATTCCAGTTCGTAATGGACTCGAAATTTCTCTATTCTCGTTATGTCATAGCGGAATGCGCAGACAAAACCTCATTTCAATTGTCACAGTGGATTAAACACACCTGGAAATACTTTATCATATAGAAAAGGGCACAAATCGGCTAAATTCGCCTTTTGTAGCCCATTTCCAGATTGGACAATGTATTCCCAGATGCATGCCTAGCTGTTACCTTGTACTAGGCGTGCTTGGGATCACGTGGAGCTCGAAGACGCCGCAGATGTGGTTGTTTTATTGCGGAATGCGCAGACAAACTCCATTCTGATTGCCACAGAGCGGATTAAACACTTATGGAAAAACTTGGTGCAATCAGGAAGGGGATGGTAATCGAATAAATGCTCCTTTTCGGGCGCACTTCCGGGACCAAATATTATAAGATGCGTCATGAATAGCAAGACCGCCAACCAATCGCGCCTGAAATACAGTACCTCCTTCAAGCGGGATAATTTCAATTCATTATAGTCTTTTTTTTCTCGTGCTGATAGCAACATAAGCCTAATGCAATATACACTTTACTGATACAAACTAAATATGTCAATATTAGAGGTTTCAAGTACTATGTTGCCATTTAAACTTGAATTTTGGTGTAAGGTTGTCACCAAAGTAATCTTACACATGGTGTAACTAAAAATACTATGCTGCAAAATATCGAGGATATAAAACCTTGAAACTGAAAATTATAAATTAAATATAGTACTGATCTTTACTCACTGCACTTTGCACATCTCGAAACCACTTTTAAATAATTAATGATTAAAAACACATGATGTCTTTATTGATTTCATTTTTCAGTAATGTTTTACCGTTATAGCAATTTTGTCATGCTTCTTTGAGCTGTCTCTTATTATATTATTTCTATTGTTGATTATTCGTTTTTACCCAACGGTAGGCAACCTGGGTGCAACATAAAATCTTCGATTTTTTTTCTCAAGATGAACCTAAAATAATGCTCATTATTGATGATCCTATATGCAATATAAAGCATTGGTTTGTAGATGATACCTATAACAACATTTATCAACAGAATTCAAGGCTAAATCGACTGTTAATTTTTACGACTTCTGACAAGTCTGTCATTTCAAATTGGCCCCGCCAACTGACACGTCGTCTAACAAAATCATCTAATATTAGACGAGACGCGCCACCGTTTCGTTTATTTTATCATTAGCCTATATTGTAGCTTGAAGTCACGGATGAATTTGAGCTGCTAGTTCCCACACTCTGCCAATTTCAATATCAGTATGGCACAGAATGTTATACATAGTTAAAAGAATAGTCCATTGACTGACAATAAACTTTCTTATGAGAAAGAGGACGAAAAACTACCCTCATAGTCACTTTTAGCACATTTAATGTCAATAGGGCTACGCCCGACCGAATATCAACAGAGGGCGCTGTTATATAGGTCCTAGTAGATGCGTGAAATATACAAATTTTAACCAAAACTGAGAAAGCCCTGACTAACGTTAGCGTTTACGTTCCGTGTTAATTTAAGTTACGATGTATTCATCCTTGATAGTACCCAGATTGAGTTTATAACCAGAATGTCTAATATTCTATAAATATCAGTGGTAGTGCACAGCTCTGCTTAGGACCTATACGAGAGCGCCCTCTGTTGATGTTCAAGAACGACGGACAGCCCCATTATAAGAAAAACATTTGATGACATGTAAGGATAACTATACCACCTGTTTTTCGATTAAAAATTAGGCTTGATATAATTATTTAATTTACTTATTTTTCGAATATCGACATGTGCCAATTTGAATCCTGACATTCATCACGACTGGATGGTATTGGATGGTATGGTACATGTGACCTGAGAGAACGGTGTCACGTGTATACATTGCCAATCAAAATGTGCCCCGTTATCGCAGCGCCGTCTGGGAATAATCTTCGCGAGCTTAGGCGATAAAACTACGACGACGAAGAAAAGTATCACAGAGTGTACACCGACCTGTCTAGTTTGCCACATTTAATCATTTCGATGAGGTCAGTCTCCTGAATATATGGAACATTTGATCTGCTCGCAACAAAATACAAAGGCAAAATAAGACCTTGTTGAGTGATGAGCACAATAGCGCATGAAGTGACATTTTACATGTATATATATAGAGAGAAACGGATAAAGGTCAGAAATCTGGAAGTTGTGAAAAGCTCATGACTCCACCGGGATTCGAACCGCGGACCTTTCGTTGAATACACGGACGCCCTAACCAATTGAGCTATGAAGCCAAGCCTGGTTGGTCTCGAACCCGAGGAACATGATGCATTTTCACTGTTGGATCGGCATCCATATGTGAACAGCACTAGTCCTACTTTGATGCAGTATCCCATCCAGAGATCACATTTGATGCATTCCGACCTGAACGCCAATCGTAACCCATTACAGGTATCTATTAAGATGATTTTAATATCGTTTTAGAAAGGAAACTGCAAGTACATGTAGTGGCAATCAGTGATAAATATAGAGAAACGGATAAGGTCAGAAATCTGGCTCCACCGGGATTCGAACCGCGGATGCAGTATCCCAATCCAGAGATCAAATTTGATGCATTCCGATCTGAACGCCAATCGTAACCCACTGTAGGGATCTATGAAGATATATATATATAAATATATATATATATACACATACGGTATGTTTATATGTATATAGTGCCCCCATATACATACGATATGTTTATATGTGTATAGTGCCCCCAGCCCCCTCCTGGCTCATATACTCGTCAGGCTCCTCCGAGGCATTAAGAGGCATTGAAATCTAACATTTACTTGATGCTACATGGTTCAGATGTTCTTTAATTTTTAATTAATGAAGAGTCGATCATAGCACATGACCAACATACGATCAATATAATTATCAAATGTTCCTGATCGACATACGATCAATATAATTATCAAATGTTCCTGATCGACATACGATCAATATAATTATCAAAATAACTGATCGACATACGATCAATATAATTATCAAATGTTCCTGATCGACATACGATAAATATAATTATCAAATGTTCCTGATCGACATACGATTAATATAATTATCAAATGTTCCTGATCGACATGACGGCTATGAACATTTAATCATTCTACATGATTTCATCAATAAGCATAATGGCCCTTCCATTGTAGCAACACTGCATAGCACCATTGACAAGAATGAGTGTGAAATTGGTTGCTTGTTTTCCGTTGATATTTAGGGAGCAGGAATTGTTATTTATTTTATATATATTACTTTGGTTACGTTTTGATTAATTTATGGTTACGGTTTTATTTCGTGAAATGTTTTGTTATTTTATTAGGTTATTCTTTACTGACATTTTTTTTAATTATTTTTTATCCGAGCATTGTTACGTCATAGAAAAAACATTAACCGATAGAGCAATCATCATTAAGCTTGCCCAACGGTGCGCATGGGCCCTCACTACACGCGCTTTGAGAAATCGTTCTACATATAAGGTTACGGAGATTAAACATTAAGTACTTCTGACATGACAAGGCAACAGGTATACCGTTACTTGATCTACATATCACAATCAATTATTCGCGCTATTCTCCATGTACGTGTGTTACGTGTCGAGTACTACCTTTGTACGAAGTCGCCGTTGGTATCGTATAATCAGATACTATTACGTATAGTTTCAGGCGAGAGAGGGGGGGTTTCCGACGAGAGAGGGGGCAAGGTTAAAGATATTGTTGTCGCTATATACATTCTTTCAAATGAATTAAAGGGGGGGGGGGAAGAGTCTAGTGAAAATGAAATATTCTTACGAAAAGGGAAATCTACACTCGGTGGTGCAAATCCCACTGCAGTAGCAATGTTTATAGTAATGTTTATAAGGAGCAAAGGTTATAGGAAGTTTTGAAATTAGTTCATGCTATGTTTAATTTAATTAACAATATGGCACCATTTATAACAATTTAATTAGTGATGTTTTTTTTTTCTTTAAAAATATTATCTATCGAGCAACAATTGCTGTACAATGCATTTTTTTTTTTTTGCAAAAGGCATGCAAATTATAGAAAAAAAATAACAAAGAATGTTCGTGCCATCTAATTGAGCTGATGGCATCACAACTTTTCCAACAACCAAAAATGTTATTGGAATCATGGAACTGTCGTTCATTGTGTGTAGTTTTCCTGTGACTTATTTATATGAGACAGTTTGATTTTTCAATGGACTTTTCTTTTAACATAAGGAAAGGTAAAGAATCATTATTTGTCATAGATCGCTCGATTGTTCTGAAAAAAAAAATCAAAGGAACCATTATCTTCCGAAATATGCTAACGTCACATACCTGTTGCGTTTAGAGCCACAGTTATGAATATAATTTATAATTTATTATGTAAAATGAAACGCATGAGGTCCTGGATATTGAATCAGACCATGATTCTGAGCGTGATTTATAGTCAGGGTAAAATGCGATTGTGTTCGGTTGGGTGTTCATCTATGGATTGGGCATACATCATCCAAAAAAGGACTGAAATTGATAAAACGTTTCTTGGCATTTGAACCTTGTTGACCTCAAATGACCATTGGCCTCTTACAAAATCAATAGGGTTCATATATACTAAACTTTACTGACCTGCATACCAAATATGGGTTTCATCCAAGTTTTCCCTATTGAGTTAGTCTGATTACAAGGTTTTGAGCACTTGAACCATTTTGACTTCAAATGACCTTTGACCTCTTAAAACAATCAATAGGGTTTATCGATACTTGCTAACATGACTAACATGCTAACTGTTAGTGTCATACATGGCATTCTCCGTGCTTATGACGCGATATATCTTTTAGGGGGGGGGGATTAAATAACGATATCGATGTGGGAAGTTTCCTATCGTTGCAGCAATAGTAACCCTAGAACAGGTGAGTGAGCTAGGGAACTATAGAATGATAGTCATTGAAGTTTTGTTATCAACAGCTGCTTTGTTGTTCATGATATCTGGTCTTACGAGTGAGGTAGGCGTAGCCACGCCCCAGGGCTAATTACGAGGCCCCGTGGGAATATGGGGTTAAATACAACACGCCCATCAATGCTGTACCAAGAATTTAGCCAGAGTTAAAGATGGAAATCAGATGACCTAAATATCCCAGGGGCCCTGGATGATATAGCAACTTAACGCCCGAATGCTTTTTAAAGGTGGTGCGACACAATCTGATAAAATTCAATAAATGGGGCAATTTCTATAAAGTGGGGGACTCCTCGACCACAACCGCCCCTCCCCCCGGGGGGGGGGGACATCTCGAACCCCGCCCAAACCCCCACCACCGCAGCACTCCACAAGGTTGGTGCTCATGATGTAGGAAAAGCATTATCTGCTAACAGGTGCTCTCATTGGTATTACGTTGCTAAATCGTAATGAGAAAGCATTCTGGGTAACCAAGAAGGGTACGGACAGGGCCTACACATATGAATAATACACACTTCATATGTAGGTACGGATGTTTGCTGGTGTGTTTTACTCAAACACGGCGAACCTTGCTGATTCGGAATTGGAACCGCGGGAAACTGGCTTTATTCCGTTTGTCGGTTAACATAGAAGAGGGCACGGGTAACACCATTGTCAAGTAAACATAATCGATTTCAATTTTAAGTTCTTGTACTTAAGAAGTATTTCTTGTGGGGGAGGGGTACTGTGCCCTTACCCTGCATCTTACCCCCCCCCCCCCGAATACATTATTAATGTTGCGCGGAAGACTCACGGTTTTTTCTCTCGGTGCCAATTTGCGTTCATTTTCTGGGCTGTCGTTTTCCCCATCGATCTCATCCTCCGGGAAGGTATCTTTGTAAGCTTCAAACCTGGATATAAAGGAATAAGATATTAGGAATCCATTCTTGGAGGGGGGGGGGGGGGTTGTGGCCGAGTTGTCATGGCAAGCGGGCTCGGGATTGAATTATACCAAATTTGAACTTTGGTTAGGGCATTGTCTTCGTGTCCTTCGGCAAGACAATTAACCTCCCTCTCTCAACCTTACTACGGGTAAAACGACGGCCGATTACAATCAATATTCTAAACTCTTCCTGATAATTACTTTATGCATTACATCTACTCCAAATTGTACCAAGTTAACCCTAAGTCCTTCCTCTGTTACCATGTTCCTAATGTTATGTAAGAATCTTTGTTAGGGCATTGCGTTTACATCCTTAGGCAAGACACTTAATCTCGGTTCTGTCTGCCTCTCTCTCTCTCTCATTAACCTTTCTATTTTGTTAACTTGGTGAGTTTTACGGCCACACAACCATCTCAAATTATCATCAAAATCGCTATCCGGAATTACGTTAAAACGTCCTAATATCTCAATTACTGTTTTCAAAATGGCATTGTATTATTCAATTGAAATTAACGACGTATGCATGTAATTTGCCGAAGAACAAAACCCGAATAATAAAGAGTAGTAACTATGAACTGAATGATTATATCACAAAAATAAGAGAAAACAATAATATTTTGGGACTCAAACTCTGACGGTCCCTTTAAGCAGTAATGTGTCAGTGACCAAAAACTCTTTTCGCAGTAGTTCCTGACAGGCGCGTTGGCTGGGTTGGAGACCAAGATTGTTTGACACGGAGAATGACGACCAGTGTTATTGCCTATATACTACACACTTTTAAAACGAGTGAAGCAGGCCAATAGTGAAGGCGCTCTTGTAATTACTGCAAAACACAGTAAAGGCTTGTGCTTCACATAAATATTAATGTTATTTAACGGGTATATTCAGTGGCGGCGCGAGGGGGACGGGGAGTTAGGAGAAGTGGTTCGGGATCCCCTGACAATGAAAATGCAATATTTTGAGAGGTTAAATTTAATTTAAAAAAAAATCAATGAGAGCATGCTCCATTATGCTACAATTGTGTTTGTAACAAAAAATACAACGGGGAGGGGAAACAACCCCTCCCCGTTTTTTATCATACAAAAATTTCAGCCCAGGAAAAAAGATGCCCAAAAATGTATGTTACCCTACCCTCATTTTAATGTGACGTAACAAATATTTTGTTAACAGAACGCGCGGTTTAATCCAACAAAATTTGACCGTGTGTACCGGCCTTAAGACAGAATGGATACAACAATGTCGCAATCTTCACATGCACCATCGGTTGGTGGGACTGAACTATTTACATCCCCTTTACGCCATGGAGACGCCCATATTTCTTGATAGAAAATTTACTATTCGGCAAACAGAACCGTATATACACTCCTCCGTACCAAACGCTCGTAAATATTAACGAAAGCCTGACGTTGATAGATGTTGTTTGTGTCGCTTAATGTCCCGATTACTGACACCATTAGACAATATACCATCACACTTCATCGAGATATTAATGTACCGTATTTATAGTAGCACGAAACACACGCGCGTGACCGACGAAGTGTGATCATCAGACAGAGTTTACAGAGAGACACCCTCTTATCCCTGATCAAATATCAAGTTTGAAATCAAGGGTAATTTTGCAGAAAATTCCTTCCGAACTAATGTCTAATAGACGTATAAAAGGAAGTTTACCCTCTGTATCGTGTGTACATGATTGCATCATATTTATGCTAATGGTATGGTTTAGGAACGGATATAGTGCCGTCTTCAACAGGACAAATGATCTAAAACACGGTTACAATCGCACACATATTAAAGGGAATAAATCGACTGACGACTGAACAAAATGCAGTGTTTTGCGCACGCAATATTCCGGGGCATTCACGTATAACAGTAGATTAGAATGTGATAAAAATGCGGTGTTTTGCGAACGCAATATTTCTACGCATCAACGCATAACAGTACAGCAGCACACCGTTCGTTACACTGCACACATTTCTTAGCGCCTGCCAAATAAAGTAAGAAATGTACAAATGTATAAAAAATGAAATATATGTATACATGTCTCTTTAACATTCATATCTTAAGAAGATTTTTATTTTTAAAAATCGAATATAAGCATGGAATTAAGCATGACAGAGACATGGTGGGAAAAAAATAACACATCTTCAAATATTTTGTCCAATCTGGAAATGGGTCCGAAAAGACGAATTTTGGGCCTTTTACAGATTGGACAAAGTAGTTCCAGACGTTGAATTGTATAATTTGTATTCCATTAAAACCTAAAACCTTCAAAATATGAATGCGAGAGTGTTTCACGTTGCTTAAGCCTATCATGCTGTGACACTTGCACTAAAATCTGCTTGTACATAACCCCACCATATCAAAGATAGCGGTGGGTGTCCCATGCAGCTATATATGCCACACTGACCACAACCCTGGGCGAGAGAATGTAAATAAATCCCGCCACTGGCTGTCAAGTTTGTAAACAGATCTCGATGACACAGTTCTGGCGCTGGTAAATCAGGTACCGTACTAGATTAAATGTAATGCCCTATGGTATCCAGTGTGCTTCCAGAATTGTACACAATTCTAATGGGAGCGTCACTTCATATACAACAAGATGACTAATTTGGGGGTAAATTTAATATTCAAATAAGTCAGTTCACGGTTTCAATAACGCGCGCGCAGATCTGATGTATTGCCATGGTTGCGCGCAGATCTGATGTATTGCCATGGTTGCGCGCAGATCTGATGTATTGCCATGGTTGCGCGCAGATCTGATGTAT
>JAODFY010021930.1:0-12971 GCA_027580055.1 Paracaudina chilensis | reverse complement strand
AGAGGTGCTTCAATTTATCACGGTAAATATACATTTTAATTTGCGCATTTTAACAGTACTATTATGTGTTGATCTTAGAAATCTTTAATCAAAATATTTGATCTGCAAAAATAATTTTCCCTCTCGGTGATACTTCATTAATTCACATTATGGTTCGTCACGATCCTTTTTTTTTTAGTGTGTAGCGAGAATTAAATCTGAGAAACACGTTTAACGTAACGATGCTATTGCTTTTTGACAGGAACAACTTGGTGACAAATTTAAGCGCCATTGTTTGATTGTGTACACTGTAAAAAAAAAATTGTAAATTTTACAACGAAACCGCTGTCAGCTGTTCTACCAGAAAAATTTGTAAAATTTACAACGTAGTTGTAAACTGAATTACACTGATAAATTGTAAAAAATACAATTTCTTGTATTTACAATTACAAATTTGTTGTAATCTCATATACAAAACATTGTATTTTTTACAAATAAAAGCTGTAATCCAGTTAACAATTACGTTGTAAATTTTACAAAAAAAATTGGTAGAACAGCTGACAGCGGTTTCGCTGTAAAATTTACAATTTTTTCTTTTCAAATTGTAATTGCAATTACAAAAAATTGTAAAATTCACCATCTAGTATTTGCAAAATGAATGTAATTTACAAAATATTGTAATTGCATTTACGAAAAAATGTAAAACCCAATGATTCCAAACATCTATCAACAGAAATAGACCGTTTCCTTCAATATTTATTCAAACTTTCAACAAGAAAAAACAGTGAATACAAAATGATGAAAGAGCTTAAAAAGGCAGGCGTGGTTATTTATCTTTTAACTGTTTATGCATGTACTGACATATAGCATGTAGGTTCATTATTTCATGAAGTCCAACCTAACAGATCTATTAAATGTCTTATTTAGCACACATTTAAACAAATTCTTCACCTATACTGACATGGCTGTAATTATAGGAATGTTTTCATTACATCTCATTTTCAAATGATGACCCCATCCTAAAAAATACAAGGAAAATATGAGTAGACAACATCAATGAAATATGCACCCTAAAGTCACAGTTAATCCCCAAACAAGTCGATTTTCACTTGTGATTGACGGCAGATGCACAAGCATGTTACAAACTGTACTGATATAACACAATTGCAAACCATCCTTAATAGTTTTTACAGTATAGGTGTCATCACTACAGTACTATTGCATCTGTACTGAGCATGACGATCCCCGATGAAAAACCATAGAGTTCAAATGTGCCAAAATACCCTTCTTTTTTTTACAGTCTATACAAAATTTCTGTCCGCAAATGCAGCTCCCCCAAAATGTATGAATATACAGGTATCTCCCTAAAATTGGCATCAATAGCAGTTTGGGGATGTGCCCCCCCCCCCCCCACCACCTATGAGGATGCTCCCATTGACCGGTCATGTTCCCTCACAATTGAACATGGATCAACACCTGTGATCGAGTTGAAATTAACGCATGTAGGCCGGTTGCCTTGGAAAAGCAAAATTTAGTTAATATCACCTGCATGACAATGAAACATCTTTACCAATATGTATAGCTACTAGAAGAACAACACTTATATCTTGATAATTCAAAAAGCGTACAGGCCTATTCCTGCTATAGTTGTCTTTTATGCAAGGCAAGGAATTGACAAAGCCCTGAGGTGTGTTAAAAATAAAATAGTTTCAAGGTGTAAGTATACGAGTCATCACTACAGTATTGCATCTGTATAAATAGCGATGACAAAAAAAAAAAACAATCTGCACAAGAGGTCTAAGCATGTGCAACTTTCCAAAAATATATGAATACAGGTATCTCTTTTTCTACAGCTGAAACTGGCAGAGTATGGCAGCTCGGTAATGTGGGACGGTTTGGAATGGATGAAATGTCTACCTGAAAATGGAATGTCTTTTTACGGTACAGAGTTACTAGAAAAAATGGGTCATGCATATTTTAGCAAAAAGCCCAGTTATACAATATAAAAGTGGTAGATCATTTTAGCAGGGGCAAGTTATATGCATTTTTACTAAGAAAAATATGTTAATAAACACAGAACTATGACATGCACATGTAAATATAGAAGTCTATAAAAGGGTAAGTATAAAAACGATTCAGATGATCTTGTGTAAAAGGGTGAAAAAAATATAATACAAAGGAAAGAGAGATGAGTTATTTCCAGAGCCTGCTTAAGCATTGGCAAGTCATTCAAAATCCAAATAAAACTTATCCATGTTGTTGCATAAGGTCCCATTTCATAAAGCTACATGAATTATTAAAACAGTTATCTGGGCAACAGCCCCTAAAACTGTTCGGTTAAGTCATCTTCAACGAAATTCTAATACATAATTTTAGGAAGCCATAGGTTGTCCAGAGTTAGGCTACAGCATCTGAAAATCAGATATAGGGGCCATCAAGGCAGTGTCCTCCAAACGATAAATAGGACACAACTGACTGCTTCGAATGAACCCTAAAATCACAGTCTGAATTTCAGCTGATACGGGTGTGAAGATAAGCCAAAGCTGTTATTGAGTAACACGCGTTGTGACGTCGATGGGAGCCCGTCTAATACAAAGTCAATGCAAAACATGTACTTTCAAGAAAAACTGTACAAAACAAATTAAGGATGGGATCTTGAAAAAAAAACTTGTGTTCATAAGATATAAGAGAAAAAATCATTAACTTCGTTTGTGAATGCTACCTTCAGTCTTTCTCCCATCAAGGTGTAAACTTGGAGTATATACAGTGTAGAATCAATTGGCGGCCTTCACATCATTCCCCCCACGACGTCACAATAAAGATATGATCCTCTGGTGGTAATTCAGAATATATCAACAAGGCAACATGCTAGAGCAGTGATTCCCGCCAGTTTTTTCTAGCGACCAAATTGCATGATTTTACAATCGTCAGTGACCCAACTACAGTATGAGATGAAGTTTAAGTACTAAGTTCCCAAATCATACCACATTCTTCAGGGCTGCCTTTTTAGCTGTTGCAAATAACAAACAATGCACACCACCCCATTCCCAGCCGCATTTGTTATTCTCGATTTATCAAAATTGCTAGGTAAAACTGAACGCGATTTAGGCTTTTAGATTTGCAGAGCCTGGAGCTGCGATTCGGATTGACCCCTACTGCAATTGCCCCATCGGGTACATGAGAATCAGGATTCAAAGGTCTACTGCAACCTGAACCTTGTCCAACTGTCTTTTACAATACCTTGAACAAGACTGGCATTTGTCACAAACGTCTGTATTGTATGTCGAGGGCCATGTGACTGTGGCCTCACAAAGCACCTTTTTTGAGGAGCATTTTAAGGAGAAAGTTCTGATATATTTAGGCTTATGCATTACTTTGTATTACCTAGCTTCCCGTGGTTCCCCCTGTGACGTCACAAGGCGCAATATTTGCAATAGCAGATTGTGCCCGATTCCCACACTCGTATCGGCTGAAATTCGGCCTGAGGGTTTGACACCCTTATTATAACAAGTGCCAAAAGTAAAGTCATCTTTACTTGACCATTGGCCTTTAACACATCAGTAGTTGGCGGATTAGATACAGTTTAGCCAAAGATAGTGTGACATTGCCTGTCATAAAATATTAATTCCCACTTCATTCTTTTGAAATGACTTCAGTAACCCCGTCCACAAATTTTGGTCTGTTTTGCTTCCATTTTCTTTGAAGTGCGGCAAAAATATGCACTTAGTACAGGTAACGAATAGGCCGCCGCCACATAACTAAACTAACCATAGGGTCCTACAGACCGTATATAACATTAGGCATGTACTGTACAAGTCTGTACAACTCAATGTTAAGGCTGTTATTGAACACAACTTCACAGACAATTGTTAAAAAACCCAAAATTACAGCTCAGTTCACCTAATCATAGTGACTTCCTACTACAAAAGAACCTACAGTAAATGCGAAATACTGCTGTCCAAAAAATAAATTAATACCTGATTTACCTCTAAATCGAACAATTTTCCCACCATTGGACAGTCATCGATGTACAGTATGTGCCAAGGTTCGATAGAGAACATGTAAGGACTGCTGTGCCAGTTGGCCTTTTTTTTGTGCTAAACTACAGTACAGTAGTAATTTGGCCCAAAAAACAACACATGCATTCCTGTCTAGTGTCTAGAATTCAGCCAAATTTGACCAGCCCTAATGAAACTGCATTTACCAAATGTTTACAACTATTCACTATTTTGAAGGGAAGCTCTCTTTCTTTTTCATATTGCTGTATTTTGGATGAGGTAATTGCGTAGTAGAGATTGACTAGTATTAGGTCATGTAGTCTGTGGTTTGCTTTACTCAACCATAACTGTCGCACAGTTGTGTTTTCTAACGTTGACTTTGCAGTGAGTTTGCACACGCGGCACGCCTAATGTTATATCGAACCCTATGCCGGTTAATAGTTATGTGGCAGCGGCCTACGGGGCTACGCCTATACAGTAGGTACATGTTGTAAAACGACTGCTAATTTTGGTCTTAAACACTGTCACAGAGTAGGTTTCTACATACAATTCTAATTTACATAGGCTTGATAAGCAGAAATAATCAACACATTATCATTAATTCTCACAAACCAAGTATGCTGGCGGTGTCACAATTCGCAAAAAAGACCCGATTACTCAGTCAAAATCTTCTGTTTCCAAATTTGCTCTACGATGTATACTTTCTGAAGGGTTGCCAAGTCAGCATTAGATTAATACACTGGGTGTCATGTGTCACTTTATAGCCTCTGTCACTGTTGCCTTCATGACTACAGTGGCTTTTCGAGAATTCATTCATAATTTTTAATTTAAGTTTCATTTCATCAAGTTTTGCTGTGCATATCCAGTTATAAAACACTTTACACAAATAATTTTTTGTATCGTTAATGTGTGATAATGTGACTGGCAGCTCAGTGAAGGTACTTTTTATTCTTAGCACAGACAAGTATCAATTCCACTGTGATCAATTGTATTAACTTTGGTCATGTGCCACTTTTTTAGTAGCCTACACGGGCTACAAAGGCCACACAGTATTTGTTTGCAAGCTCTTTGTTTTAGCCACGGATTTCCTATACTAACTTCCCTGGTTTTGGCCTTGCCATCTGGCCTGCATAATTTTTTTCTCAGAATAGTTTTGGCAAAGAACAAATCAAACCTTGTAATTTTCATTGAACTGGGAAGACGATAGCTACAAAACGCATTTTTGATTCCTTGCCGAAGGCGACAGGAATCTATGTAGTCACGTGTGTGTATGTGCGTGTTATGCTTTCTTGGGAACGCAATTCATAAGTGGAAAACGCAAGGTCCGATTGATCAGATCATACTTGGGTGGTACTGTAGATGACCCATGATGAGTAGAAGGTCCCTAATAATAATATTGTTGCTAGTGCCATTTAATTTTAGTGCCAACCTAATTAATATTCATGAGTGGGCAGAGCTCAGGAAAAAATTCTTTAAAAAGTTCAAATCTTCTCAACCGTGTGGTTGTGTACACCTTGATGCAGCTCATTAATATTCATGGGGGCGGAGCCTAAACATAATTTCACTGATATTGGCCTGTGACAATGATAAGCGAATGACGCAAGGTCTGATTGATCTCATACTCGAGTGGTAGATGACCCATGATGATAGAAGGTCCCAAGTGTTTGTGGCACCTATCTCATTCATATCCATGAGTGGAGTGGGTGGGGCTTAGAAGAAATTTCATAAAATGTCAAGATATCCACAACTGCATGTCTGATTTTTGTATGGAGTACACCTTGATGCAGCTCATCAATATTCATGAGGGGCGAGGCTTCCATTTAGAATGTCGGAAATATTTAATTTAAAAATAAAAACACCCCGCATGTTCCATTCTTTTACTTCAGAGTTTTAGAAAGTAGGCGTACTTTTTTTACTTGGCCTACTGTAGCCTAGGCCTAATAATAAAAGATTAAAATGCTGACAAGCAAGGATAATTTTTCTGCTACATGTAGTATACAGTAGGCCTGGGCTAGGGGCCTTGGTCCCTAAATAACACAGGCCCCCTTGCGTACTTCACGAAAATTGAAATGACATTGCAACTGCTGAATTATAGCAATGTTAAAGGCCAACTGAAGTGAAAACCCACACTTCTTAAATTGCACCGGATCGTTTTGAAACTTACATCACAGATGAAAAGAACGTATTTGATAACCCCTGAATTTCAAATTTGAAGTTCCGAACTCAGTACGTTTTTGTGTTATCTACAATAATCGTTTGGGTCCAATGACGTCACAAGGGGAACCCAAATGGATGTCGCTATTGAATTGCACAGTAATTGCTGATTTTTATTCCTCCCGGAGTGAAAAGCGCTAGTTAATTTTTATCTCTGAAGTCAATGAATGCTTGCATCTAGCCTAGGCCTATATTGTTACAAATTCTGTGAATTTTCATTCAAATCAGACTTACTGTACCATTCTCGTGTGAGAGATTTTTGAAAAAGATAATTTTTGTATTGACTTTGCATTGAGCAGGTATTTTTCTTCCCCCCGTGACGTCACAAAAACATTACGTAATAAATAGGTTTGCCTCATTCTCACCGTCTTATCGACTGAAACTTGTGAAAGTCTAGGGGCTAGGGCCTAGGCCAAGACCTCTTCGCAAATAACTTGCACATGCGCAAGAGATCGATATTGGCAACATTTTATGAATATGAGACTTTGGGAGGCCATTACGTGTGTGCTTTTAACGTGACAAGAAAACGGACACGGGCCAGCTAACAAAAACACCAGGCAATGGCTGCTAGAACACCATTCAATTACACCATTTTTGCACAGCATGCTATTTCTTGTGAAAAGCCAAAACAGGTCTAGCCTAGGCCTACCACTAACCCCACCCCTTTATCTCCCAACACTAACCCTCATACACAGGTACGGATTATTAAATCAAGCCCAAATAGGACTAACCTACATGTAGCAAAGGCCTACATACTGAGAAAGGCTAAGGCATAGCCTAACACGGTAAACTATAGTACTATGAGTATGTCTACATGTAGCTATAGGCCTAGGCTATGTTCGCAATGCAGGTAGCGGACTTGGCAATACTAGCCTAACGTTACAATACACAATCCTGTACAGTACAGAACAAAGGAATATGCTATTAACCGATAACGCTAGGCTAGGCCAACTTAGTTTGGCGCGAACGATGCCCCTGGCCTAGGGTCGTTATTGTGATTCTAAATCTATTCTGAAAAGCCTACGTGATAAAAAGTTGCACCAACACATAATATACTTCTTCAAACTTACCTCAGGGAACGATATGACAGGCGGAATTTGAACCGAAATCCAGCAAATTCAAAGACACCGCCGAAACGGAGCGAGCGTAGCGGGTGTGCACCGTATGTACCATCGACATCCACCAACGGCCTACCTATTCAACATGCGCTGCATGCACCTACTTGTCACTAGTGCAGTACACACGTACGTACACGTACACAATGCTTACATACATGCCGTACTTACGTTGTGTCCTTACATGTATGTGTATACGTACACAGGCAACAAATACAGCCAACATGTCGCTCATCACTGTAGGCCGTACTGCAACGCCACCCCTTATACAAGTTTTAGTTGTATTTTCAAAAACAAATCCATATTTGTATTTTTTACAACCAGTACGTTGTATTTTTTACCGTTATTTTTTACAGTGTAGCGTATATTACGATGCCATAGCTTCCGCGCAGAGAAGTGATATTGAGTTCATATGGCTCCGCGTAAAAGTATCACTTTTCCAATTCAATGAAGTAACCATACATACGCCACAAGGCACTATCACATGTGACGTATCAACAAGAGTTGCATACATTCCTCTACAGTTTAGGCGTGCTAGTTTTGATTCAGTTCATTCGCTATCGCACCCATTTATCAGGGCTACTCAGCAACTCATAACCAAAGGCTTCGTCTGGCCACCCATGAACAAAGATGTCAGAAAATGGGCAAAATCATGTCTCTCGTGTCAACAAGCAAATATGCAGAGGACATAACGCGACCCCACTTGGTACTTTCGCCACACCAGACACGAGATTTAGTCACATACATATAGATCTAGTTGGTCCCCTACCACCATCTAACAATCACTCATACATACTCACTGTGATTGATAGGTACACACGCTGGCAAACTGCCATACCCATTACTGACATCACTGCTGAAACTGTAGCCAAGGCTCGCTACACGGTTGGATATCCATGTTCGGTGTGCCCACTTACGTCACCACGGACAGAGGTTCACAATTCGAATCCTCGCCATTTAAAAAACTTAAGTCAACTTTTAGGCACTAAACAAATTAGGAAAACAGCGTACCATCCTTTAGCCAATGAATTAATTAAATGATTTCACCGCCAGCAATAATCCCAACCACTGGATGGATTTACTATCGATTGTCATCCTTGGCCTACGAACCTCATTAATGGTTGATATCAACTGTAGCGCTGCTGAAATGGTTTTCGGGACCACACTTGCACTGCCAAGCGAGCTTATCGTGCATTCGCCAGATAACCCTGCATTAGACCCGGCTAGTTTTGCAGGTCGCTTAAAACAGCACATGGCGGCAACTACGCACGGCACTCACGCGATCACAAACTGCATCACATTATCATAGCAAAGACTTGCAAACATGCACACACGTCTGGATCAGAACAGACGCAGCCCTTAAACCCTTTCAGCCACCGTATAAAGGGCTGTACAAAGTTAAAGAACGCCATCCAAAATATTTCACTTTGGATTATAATGGCAAACAGGACACGGTCACTATTGACCGAATCAAAGCCGTATGCACAGGCGAAGCCGTCAATCATTCATTACTACCAAAACCCAAAGTAATCATTAAGCGACCTAAACCTTTTAATTTTAAGTCTAAACAAGATATACCTAAACCTACTTCTCCAAGTCCTAGCGTGCCGAACAAAACCGTAGTCCGAACCACTCGTTCAGGCAGACGAGTGCATTGGCCAAATAAGTATGTACAAGTCATAACGTACATCCCTTTATAGAATAAATTTCCTTTTTTTTCTAATTAAGGACCAGTTAGTCACGGAACGACAAAAGAACAGAAGATTTTTTATCTTAGAAGTAAGTACTGTTATTAAGTTTACCACTGCAATTCCTATACAAGTAGCAAACCTAACAATTTTCAATCGGCTCAGTTGAACACCTTTGAAATTTGAATGAACACATCCTTGTTGTATGAACTTTTAACACCTCATTGAGAAGGTTTACTGAGATGTTCATTAAATTTGTAGGAATCTGTGAGTTCTAGGTGTCACCGGAAACTCATTTGAATTCCCTTAATTTCAACCCCACTTTAAAAATCAAGGTCAAATGTCAAATATACTATATATCCATAATTGTTATTCGGTCATATGGTCAGGTAACATTTCCTCTGAAAATATTGTGTCGGCAACTCATCCTTAACCATAGTGAAGCTTAAAGTCACACTTGCTAGATAGGTCTCCGGTGGGTTCAACATGTATACCCCGAACAAAGTAAGGTTACTGAATGGTCAGAGGTCAGAGGTCAAACTTGTGATGTCCTGTGTTTATATTATATATGCATACCGCTATCATCTGGTAAACGATGATACGATGATACGAGATACGATGATAAGAGAGAATAAACAGTTTACCGTTAGTGTTCAGATAAACAACATGGCGTTCGTGTAATCTCTGATAACCTCTCCTACACATGACTAAACCATCCCCACCACCACAAAACAACAATTTTACTGATTTGCTCTTATATCTGCCTATGCCTATATACTTATAGTTTTGTCATTTTGTTAATTTAGTAATCGGTCATGTACTTGTGCAATTTTGATGATGTTTAATAATTTTGATCTGATCTTATCTTGTCTTATCAGATTGTAGTTCAGCGTGTACGACCGTTGCCGGTGGAGTTTGTAGCTACAGTGGTAACTTTTGCATTTGCCCACCAGGAAAGGTTGGGATGCTGTGTCAACATAGTAAGTATATTTTAAATATTTTAATATTTTTATGTCTAATACATACATAGGTTTTTTTTCAACCTACGTACCGAAATTTTTGGTTTTTGACATACCTCAGAACTTCTAGACTGAAGTTATTCCGTACACTTAGTGACCACCATCCCATTATTGTGATTTTTCCGTATCAATCTTCAATCTCCGATAATAAAGTAATAAAAAGATCAATATAGATTTGAATATTCCGATTATATTTAAGGCACCATAACTGAAACCCAAATAAATACCCTGAATAAAGACATTTATTTTAACATAACCCAATTTAAACTCAGTTTATTGAAATTATATGATTTTCCATGTAGCAGGTAACCTCAATTAATTAATTCAAGGTTTCAAAGCATGTTGGGTTTTACAGTATTCAAACGACATAAATTAAGCTAATGAAGTATTTCTATACTATTTTTCCAGCTTGTGAAAAGGGTAAATTTGGTCTGTTCGGCGAATGTTCGTTCAGTTGTCAGGAAGAATTTGGAGATGACTGCGCCGAATGCCAGCACGTACTTTTCTGTCTAGAAAATCCATTTGGTTGTAGTTGTTACCCTGGTTACAAGCTCCCTGATTGCACACGTGAGTATCAAATTGCCCAGAGTACAATAAATGTCCAATACCTACATTATCAATCGAATATTATCAATGATCAAATCAATTCAGTCAATTTATTATACACTCTGCTTTAATGCATAATACGTTATTATAACCTATAATAGTCCCAAACTTTAAGTAGAATTAATGCCTAATTGACAACAAGACTTGCAATAATTAATCATGTATGCCTGGCAATGTACCTCCAAACTATAACGAAGTGAAATGACACTATTAGTGGCGATGGACCACTATAATGAGCTAGGCTAGCATCCTGTCGACTACGCCATTGTAGAGTCTGCAGATAAGTAAAAAGGGTACTCTGCACTTTGGTGTGCTATTATCTGTCTTTATTATACCTCGTCTTCTCCTACAACTCTCAACAGCCATAATATCAATCTTATCAACTACTCCTATTATACTATGTATACTATATACAAAGGTTGCCACTACCAGGGCAATCCCTAGCCTGGCGATTAGGCCTGTTTATTGTTCTGAAAAACCCCAGTGGCACTGATCCTTGCCTTTAGAGCAAAATACCCTGGATGTCAATAGAGAGAGAAGTCACATGATTGTGCAACTTCTACAAACTAGCGTATTGTTTATTTAACACACGACTTAATATATGAATATATAATTTTCAACGCAGTTATGTACTCTCACTTATGAAAAACTTGTTGTGTATCCACTTGCACGAAACCATCATGATTGGAACGAAAAATGTATAGCCTATCACATACTGTAATTACCTCGTATAACAATTACACAATCTCAGTTTGCATTTGGCATAATTCTAGCACAGCAAGGTGGCAGGGATTTTGCATATATATGTGTTACAAATGCCAAATAGTACAATAGGCTGAGATTATGCAATTGTTATATGAGATAAGTACGTCGCTAATAATACGTTTTGGTGATTGTATTCTTTGAAATAAACATAAGCTACCATGTTTTATACGCATTCAATCATACATAAAGCTTGGAACAATTAGGACAATTGCATTAGAATAATATATTGCGAGTATACACCTTCACGCCGACCTACAGCTTGAAACAATTTAGAACAATTATATTAGAATAATATATTGAGACTCGGATCGTAATTCTTACAAGGAGGGTAATATATTTAAAATTGTGCAATTAGACAAAACTCGAATTTACATTTTCAACATATGTTTGAATTCTCAATAGGGTAATTGATCTTAGGCTAAAGTGATGTGTTCTTACACAAGACGTACGAAAATTCTGAATATGGGTTTACATGTATTTACAACGACGGTTACATTAGATTGCCGTATTGTATAATGTATATAAATAACACAAGACTCGAGTAATTAAATTCTCGATTTAATTTCTACTCTGGCAATGACAGTATTGTGTAATTATACAAGACAAATGTGTCCTATACCGACATGCCTGAGGGATAATCGTGTATAGGTTATGTAATTGGTAGCTATACTTTACAATACAAAAGCCAATATGTATGCATGATACGTATATGAAATATGATACAATTTATTAGGTTATTATAAAGATTCATATGGCAGTATACATTCATATCAACTTTTATTTCTATGACAACGTTTATCTAGCTTGATATGACACTAATATATGGTAATGAATGGCCTCTATATTCCCATATAACGAATTGTAATCTCATACAGCGTAATAGGGTGACCCTACTACAAGTTATAGCCTAGAGTTAAGTTTTGAAAATGTTTTCACATTCCCTCCATCTGTTATATCTTTATTTTGTTGTTTAACAATGTTTAGTTACAATGCTTTCCGAAATAAATTCTCGTATATATCACACATAACTGATTGCAGTTCTCGTTTCGTTTTCTCTTTGTAACAGCATGCAAAAGAGGTTTCTGGGGTAACAACTGCGAAAACGAATGTACCTGTCCAGGGTGCGACCCATATGATGGTAGTTGTAGTTGAAGCGTTTTTTTTTCTTCTTGATCAGCTTTCTATCCGATACATGTATCAGTATTTATTTGGATTCATTTTATATCTTATGTATCACCTTCACATACATTTCTTACGGTACTTTCTAGTTAGTTAAAAATAATACAATAGCAATTTTTCAGGATTTGTTTTTAAATATGTTATTTACATTTTTTTTTTATTTAAGAACTTTTCTGCTTTTATGGTAGCAATTTTAAATATTGGCATTTCTTTCTATAACTATAGTTTATAAACATATGTTACTTACTTCCATGCTAATTAAGGACAATGTTTTATATTAATTTTAAAGATTATGTTAGTATTTGAGTCTCCAAAATAGAACTTCTTCTCAGTGGCGTGCGCAAAGGGGGGGCCGGGGGGCCATGCCCCCCCCCCCCCCCCCTTTGTGGTCAGTCGGGGGGAAATCAC